>CM040455.1:33153692-33165212 GCA_022758105.1 Pangasianodon gigas | reverse complement strand
TAATAAAAGAAGGTGGCCTGGTCCGATGAATGATGTTTTCTTTTACATCATGTGGACGGCCGGGTGTGTGTGCGTCGCTTACCTGGGGAAGAGATGGCACCAGGATGCACTATGGGAAGAAGGCAAGCTGGCGGAGGCAGTGTGATGCTCTGGACTGTTGGGTTCTGCTGGGGAATCTTGGGTCCTGGCATTCATGTGGATGTTACTTTGACGCGTACCACCGACCAAGTACACCCTTTCATGGCAACGGCATTCCCTAATGGCAGTGGCCTCTTTCAGCAGGATAATGCTCCCTGCCACACTGCAAAAATTGTTCAGGAATGGTTTGAGGAACATGACAAAGAGTTCAAGGTGTTGACTTGGCCTCCAAACTCCCCAGATCTCAATCTGATCGAGCATCTGTGGTATGTGCTGGACAAACAAGTCCAATCCATGGAGGCCCCACCTCACTACTTACAGGACTTAAAGGAACTGCTGCTAACGTCTTGGTGCCAGATACCACAGCACACCTTCAGGAGTCTTTTGGAGTCCATGCCTCAACGGGTCAGAGCTGTTTTGGTGGCACAAAGAGCCCCTACACAGTATTAGGAAGGTGGTTTTAATGTTATGGCTGATTGGTGTAAGTATGCTATAGTACATAAAATAGGTATTGTATTGTACAGGAGATAAAACAGGTATATTTCTATCCAAACACATGCACTGCACGTGTACTTTAACTGATATCAACCATTAAAATGTGTAAATTTGTGCATCCCAAACCTGTAAAATTTATTGAATATTATATATTGGAAATGAGAGGCTCAGATCTCAGCTCTGGAATGTGATAGGACGAAACTAAGTGCACGCCTGTGTTAGTCTTGACCTCCTAAACACACGCTGTGAATTTGCTGAAAATCTGAGAACGTTCATTTTTTTGCGGGAAAAAAAAAACACAAAGGCTAACCCCTTACCATTTTTTTTAAAACAAAAAATCTGACGTTCTCTGATTTTCACCAAATTCAGAGACTGTGTTAAGGAGGTCAAGACTAACACAGGAGTGCGCTTAGTTTCATCCTAAAATACTCCAACACTGAGATATGGTATAGTATATCATAGTGTAGTATAGTATAGTGTGTAAAATAATGGCAGTATAGTGTAGTATTGTAAGGTTTAGTAGATTAAATAGGTACAGTTATTAAAATTGGTCTAATTTAATATAGTAAAATATAGTACAGCACGGTATAGCACAGTATAGTATGGTATAGTAGTTAAAATAAGTATGCTATAGTACATAAAATAGGTGTTGTGTTATATAGTACAGCAGATAAAAGGAGGTCAAGACTAACACAGGAGTGCACTTAGTTTCGTCCTATCACACTCCAGAGCTGAGATCTGAGCCTCTCATTTCCAATATAACATTCAATAAATTTTACAGTTTTGGGACACACAAATTTACACTTCAGTGTACTTTAACTGATATCAACCATTACAATGTGTAAATGTGTGAGTCCCAAACCTGTATATTTTACTGAGTGTAATTTATTGGAAATGGGAGGCTCAGATCTCAGCTCTGGAGTGTGACAGAACAAAACTAAGTGCACTCTGGTGTTAGTCTTGACCTCCCTAACGCATGGTGTGAATTTGCTGAAAATCTGAGAACGTTTATTTTTTGTGCAAAAAAAACACAACCCTTACCGTTTTTTTGGGTGAAAAATTTGATGTTTTCAGATCGTCACCACACTCACAGCATGTGTTAGGGACCTCAAGACTAACACAGGAGTGCACTTAGTTTCATTCTTTCACCCTTAAAAGCTGAGATCCGAGGCTCCAATTTCCAGTATATTACACTCAATAAAATATACGGGTTTGGGACACTACACTAGATTTCACTCACACACAAAGAAAGAAAGTAAAAGTTTTATTCCTCTTAACATAGTGCATTTAATCATAATGGAAAAAAATGTTTAGAATAAACAACTTTCATGAAACAAAGTGAGTCATGGTTGTGTTTCCTGTTTTCTCTCGTCAGGTGGTAGAACTTTTGCTGCAGCATGGTGCCGAGGTGGACGCCACCGATAAACATGGCCGCTCTCTGCTTATGGTTGCAGCCAGCGAGGGTCACATGACCACCGTGGACTTCCTTCTCTCACAGGGTGAGTCTCCTGACTTCAGGTGAAGAGAGGTGGTCCCAGAGGTGGCATGTGTGGGATTTTTCAAACGTACGTGTGTGTGTGTGTGTGTGATGCAGGAGCATGCATGACAGCAGTAGATAAGGAAGGCCTGACGCCGCTGAGCTGGGCGTGTCTGAAGGGCCAGAAGAGCGTGGTGGAGCTGCTGGTGGAGAGAGGAGCGCAGATCGATCACACGGATAAGAACGGACGCACTCCTCTCGACCTCGCTGCTTTTTATGGAGATGCTGACATAGTGCGTATTTTAAAAAAACCTCATACTTCACACACTGGGACATGATTGGTTGAACCTCAGATCACATGATCGGAGTGTGTGTTTGGTTGTGGTGGAATTTAATACAGGTTTATTATCTATACAATCAAGTGCAAAAGTTTGTACACCTTTAGGATAAAATGAAGAAAACAATTTATACTTATAGCAACAAGACTTTTATTGAGTTTAAATAGTAAAATATCTGTTCTAACTCAGCCAGATTTTATAGACTACTTTCTATAAATGACTGCCTTCAGCCTCTTTGTTTTTCTGTTCATTTTACTTTATCTTTTGGTTTTCTGGGTCTCATTTTTTCCCATTTTAGATTTTAAAAAAGTAGTAAATTCACTCAGCTCTATACAGTAATGAATGCATGTCAAAGGCAAAGACATGCATTCATTACTTTTTTTTTTTTTTTACTCAGGGAAAAAAAAAAAGATTTTCAACATAATTAATACAAATTCATCCTAAATGTCATTTTACAGGAACAGGAAATAGTCAAAAACCTAAAAACCCCTGTGTTCAATATATCTAAAAATTTATGTAAAAATATATACAGTATACTTTTACCTAATTAATTGCACAGTTCTGCTTTGTTCTCTCCTGTTAATCAAACATCAATTTAAAAATTATATATATATATTTTATTTTAATATTAAATACTGCTGTTATACTATGTAACAGTCTAAACCTTTTTCATCTTTGACCCACATATTAAAGCAATGTGCTACTGAAATATTTAGAGTGTATACCTGTATCCCCGCTGCTGCAGGTGCACTACCTGGTGGAGCGCGGCGCTGTGATTGAGCACATGGACTACAGCGGCATGCGGCCCCTCGACCGCGCCATCGGCAGCCGCAACACTTCGGTCGTCGTCACTCTGCTGAAAAAAGGGGCCAAGCTGGGTGAGTAGCGCTCCAGAATATCTCTCCACACAAGCATTCACACACCTTTCCCCTGAGTTTACCCCCTGCACTGAATTTAGATCACCCGAATCCAGAACGTGGCCGGCTCTCTCTTCTTCTCCCTCGCATCCTTCGCTCGTTTCCGCACAGCGCTCTGTTCCTCTGCTGAGTCCTAAATGTAACGGAAACGAGGCCATATTTTTTCGCTAGAGTTTGCGCATGCCCGCTGAGCCACTGGCCCACTCTGTAAGTGGGGCGCCAGTGATGTATGAACTGTCATTTCCACCAGGTTTTTTTCCACATTTTTACAGGATGCGTACAGTATGTGTTTTTGTCCTTATTACGTCTTAAAGAAATTAATCAAGTAGAATTTTTATTTATTTTTTTCCATTTGTACAGTTTAAAAAGATAGATATACATAGTACATAGTGGATTGCAAGTTATACAAAGTGTGTTTGCCAGTTTTAATCAAACAGATCAGCAATAAAAATAAAATCCCAGCTTTTGCTTTAATCACACACACACACACACTGATCTTCTCGTAGTTGTGACTTGACTCTGCATCTGAAGGCTGTGGGTTCGATGTCAGATGTAAATATCATTGTGACCAAGCCACAAAATAAAAACAAAAACAACAGAATGTGTATGAGGTCGTCTACGTGACTCGCATTTGTGAGTCACTTGGTAAAACCGCTATAAGAAATGATTATGAAATTCTTTGGATCAAAATCACAGAAATGATTCACATATTACTGTTGTGTGCCACGCTTCGCTTGTTTCGCTTTTTATGCGTCAGACTGATTTGTATCCAGGTTTGCGCCACGTACTTACCCTGTTTCAAGTTCTCTTGAACTCCGACTTCTCAGTTTGAGACCAGATGGATAGAAAAATGTGGTGTGTCCTGCTCCAGTTAGCTTAGCACTCTGGCTTTTTTCTTCCTGAGGCTTTTTTTTTTTAATCTTTGCTGAAATCAAACCTACCACTCACTGACCACTGAACCACTCTGACCACTGAAAAACAACCACTTCTAAATTAGCATTAGCCAACTGCTCCACACAGCTATAATCAGATAGCAGGATAAGTACAGGCTGGGCTGCATTTTGACTAATGCCATGTGCCTTACCTCATTTCCTCTTCTCTTCTGTTGAAAAAATATTACAGAACAGTCAAAAAAAAAAAAAAGCCTGGTTTCCTTTTTTAGATGAGACGTTTTCTTTTAATCTAGCGTTAAATTTGCTGTGCAGCAATAAAAAGTGTTTTCTGTAAACGTATAATCAGCATTTAAGGTGCGGTCAGTGATTTTTCTGTGATTAAAGGTGCAGTCAGTGAAAGTCAGAACTTTTGTAATATTTGGGGAAGTTCTGGCATTATTTGAAATAAAATATCAGCTCAGAGGGTTTCTGTGACACACCAGGTTTTGTACATGGAGGGAAAACATTGATGTGGACCACCAATTTCCAAACAATCAGGACAAAGATGTCTGTGACTCCAGAAAGCACTACCTCTGGCATTAGCATTCAGGCATTCTCCCACAGGAATATGTTTATACATTAAGCATGATTAAAGGATGTGTTTTGGGGACATGGCTTTAGAGGGAACTCTGAAGGAGTTAATGTATGCTAAAATCATTAACCGCACCTTTAACATTATACTGTGTGTGTGTGTGGCTTGTTTGGGTTGAATCTCGTCCTGTGTTCTGTATGTGGTTCTTCACTCCTCTCTCATCACTTCTCTCTTTCTCTTTTTGGCCTTCACTTACCTGCTGCTAAAGGGTACCGCACGTCTCCCTATGATCGATCAGGTACAAGCTTTAGGTAACTCTCTCGGGCCAGTCTCGTTCACAGTAAGGAGAAAGAGGGAGGCGGTGAGGCATGCTGGCTAATGTCCGGTTCTCTCTTTTTCCCCCCGTTACCTCTGAAGGAAACGCTGCCTGGGCCATGGCCACGTCTAAACCGGACATCCTCATCATCCTGCTGCAGAAGCTGATGGAGGAAGGCAACCTGCTCTATAAGGTCAGTCATGAGCGGTAGATTTTAGGGAGGTGTTTTGTTGAGTCACTCGCTAATATCCTCGTTCTTTCTCAGAAAGGGAAGATGAAGGAAGCAGCTCAGAGGTACCAGTATGCACTGAGGAAGTTTCCAAGGGAAGGGTTTGGGGAAGACCTGAAGGCTTTTCGAGAACTCCGGGTCTCACTCTACCTCAACCTGTCCCGCTGCCGCCGCAAAACCAACGTGAGTCACACTCATCTTTATCGTATATCAGTGTCTACAGGTATCCTCACGTAACAGTCAACTCCAGAATTATTGGCACCCTTCAGGAAAATGAACAGAAATACAGTGTCTCTGTCTACCTCCCTATCTATCTATCTATCTATCTATCTATCATGTAACAAGGTTGGAGACACTTCTCCTCCTCCATGCCTCCTAATTTCAAGCTCCTTTATAACCCTAGATTTATGCAGATAGACATCACAAAACTTTTTTTTTTTTTTTTTCCCACACACATCTGTGTCTTGATTTGAATGTTTGGGATCATTACATTGTTGAATCCATCCATTTTTTTGTAACCTCCTTGCAGAGGCAACCAGGTTTGGGGCTATAATGTTCTCAGTACTTAGTAAAATTCATGATGCCTTCAATTTTCATAAGCAGAAAGAGAAGAAGTTGCTATTCTCCAGGCAATTTTGGTTGAATTGACACATTCCTAAATTGGAAGTATAATCATCACACACACACAGTCATACTACTGTCCCTGTATTATCCTGTGTGTGTGTGTGTGTGGGCAAAGTACTACTTACACTAAATGCCATGTGACAAGTAATGAACACTATCAACTGGCTACAGATTCTGTAGATACTTTTACCATAAATTATTCTACTCATGTCCGCTATTAAAAAGACATTTGCCTCAAGCTGCTAATATGATTGCGTACTGTAAACTGGGAGGAAGAGAAGACCGTGTGTGTTTGCCTAATCACACAGGCTTTCTACGAAACCTGCTGGCGAGGATGCCGTGAAACATACGACAGCCATTTTAATACAAAATTTCGTCATTAAACATTTAAAGAGCATCATTATCTGCAGCTGTTGTGGATCCTCACTATCATTTTGACCTCCTACTCAAGGACAGAATCCCAATAAGCGTCTGCTGATCACTGAATCACTCAGCAGACTGCAATACAGAACAGTTTTAGGGGGAAAACAGAGAGAGAGACTGAGACTTAATGAAAACCTACAAGCTCCAGCATTATAATTATAATTATTAAATAGCTGTTCACTATTGATGTATTCCTAACACAATATTATTTTACTTTAAGTAGTGGAAGGAAGAAAAAGTCGAGGTAGACATGAAGGTTTCACATCCATCAGGGCTGCTGTGTGTGTGTGTGTGTGTGTGTGTGTGTTTTTGTGTGTGAAATTTATAAGGCAAAGCCTAGCCATACAAATTAGAGAATGTCTGTTTAAACCACATTCAGAAAAAGAAGTGCAAAACCTGACATCTTGCTTTTGATGAACACCTTAACATACACTATTTCACTAAAAGAGATACAAACTACTTCACCTTTGTATCGGTTTTGTAACGCTTTCTCTCTTTCCCCCGCCCCTTTCCCTCGTCTCTTTTTCCCTTTCTGCCTCTCTTTTCCTCTCCGGCTCTCTCTGCAGGACTTTGGCATGGCAGAAGAATTTGCCACTAAGGCTCTGGAACTGAAGCCAAAGTCATACGAAGCTTTTTATGCTCGTGCTCGAGCTAAGAGAAGCAGTAGGTGAGAAGCTTTACCACGCATCACATCACAGCAGATCTCTGCTCAGGCCCCATAACATATATTTACATTAATAATGTTACTGCATAAGTGAGTACAAGCTGTAAATGCTAAGTAGATTACTAATGTATTCAGGGTAAAGCTGGTTTCACAAGGACAAACTTCAGTTTAATTTGTAAATCTGACTTTTTATTCTATCTGAATATCATCAAGTCCATTTTTAGAATATGCAGATGTACAAAATTAAATTAATTAAATTAATTAAAAACCAATCATTTCTTTACTCCAGATCGGCTGAAACAGTAATGATTAAATGTTTTGTTTTTTTTGTTTTTTTTTTTCTTAAGTGCTTTTTTAAAATCTGAATTTGGCTTTTGGACCTGTAATTATGACTTTTCTTGTAAACGTCAGCAAACTAAAACCAAAATAGTAGAGGATGATTTCTATTTCTGGATATTTCTATGCATTATTTACCAACTGGAACGTCATGTCCTGTTTTCAGTCCTCAAACTGAGTAAAAATCCAACAATGCAGATCAGTGTGAAGCCTGATGGTGTCTGATAATACTAACCGTTCTTATCTCCAATCGGTGTCTCTCTCAGGCAGTTTGCGGCAGCGCTGTCTGATCTCTACGAGGCGGCGCGTCTGTGTCCCAGTAACAGAGAAATCAGACGCCTGCTGGCCCGTGTGGAAGAAGAGTGCCATCAGCGCCCGGGTGGGAAACACGCGTCATCACACGCTCATCCCTCACAGCACGATGATGAGGATGACGATGATGATGATGACGATGAGAATGACGATGAGGAGGAAGAGGAAGTCGTGTCAGTTCGAGCGCCTCATAAAGGTTCAGAGAGCCTTGGGATAAAGCTGGTGCAGGTGGAGGAGGGAGACGAGGAGAGAACTAGTAAAGAGGAGAAGAGGAAGGAGAACTGGCAGCAGAGCCGAACTCTACCCGACTCTCTGGGCCTGGCGCTGTCAGGCACCCAGTCATTTTCTCCTTCAGCTCACAGACGCCTCCCGTCCAGACAGGCTCAGAGCGTGAAGGCCCGAGAGAACCACGGCCACCACAGGGCCTGCCTACACACCAGGGAGCCGCTCAGAGACACCCAAGGAGGCACGGGTCATCTGGGCCACCTGGACACCATGCCCCTGGCACCAGAGGGCGCTCCAGAGTGCAGGTCCGAGTTCAGCCGAAGCAGCAGCATGCGAGTGTCCAGCTCCTCCAGCAGCCTGGCTTTCACCGGGATGCACTCGGACCGCAACCGCAGCTCTGTCGCCAACGAAAACGCAGCTGCCGTCTCTGACATGCCTGCAAGGCAACACGAGCACAAACCACGTCCTTTTATGGGCATCACGGACAAAACGGCACGCTTCCACCAGCAACCACCACAACCACCACCACTGCACAGTCACAGCTGGCAGGGTCATGGCACAGAGGAACTGGTGCAGGGACTGACCTGTGACCTCCAGTACCCTAAAACAGGAAGCGCTGCCTACCAGGAGACCTTCCATAATGGCACGCACGCAGCAGAGCTGCACTCAGTGAAGCAGCACAAGCAGGCCAACCTGGCTCGGGACAACCCCATCCTCATCAGCTCCATCAAACCCAAACGCTCCTTCATCGAGTCCAACGTGTAGCGCCTGTCACCGTGGAGACCGCCAAGCAAAGATCAAACTCCCTGTATACCAGTTAGTAACTAATCAATCAGGCTTCGCTTTTAGCCTCTACGTCTTACTTACCAGGCAGCAGTTTACCTCCACGGCGTAGAAATATGGCTTTATTCAGGACTAACTACAAATAGAAACTTAACAAGATGAACGTTGTGTACTGTAATAATTATTCTACATTTAAGCAAAGGGTTTACTGTAGAACTCTTCTCTAAGGGCAGTTAACACTTTAAAGCCCCAATCAGGAACCGCTGAAAGACCATCACGCTAAACATGGTAAGTAAAAGATAAGTTTTAGCATCTGTGATATCTCCAATGATCCTGTTATTGCAGTACTGATGCCTAGCGCACTGTTATTCCTGACTGGGGTGTGTGTGTGTGTGTGTGTGTGCGCGTGCGCGTGTGCGTGCTGTACAGTGCATTTCCTTATAATCCTCTGTACTTGCTAATATATCAATTAATTAATTTATTTATGGCTTCTACAGCTTAGTTTATTGTTTAAAACATTTTATATTGTTATTTTTGCACAGCTATATATATATATATATATATATATTATAATTCAGAATCTTTTGAGAAATAATGCTTTGTGAAGACTTCATGTTCACGTAGAGCTGAGTGCAAAAGTTTGCACACCCTGACAACCATCAGCATTGCAACAAGACAATATTTATCATGAAGTTTCGAAGATGTCTCTTCATAATCACACGTAACAAATGATTAAATAATGTATATTTAGATATTAATCATGTAACAATCCAAACAAAATAGCTTCCTGTTTTCTAAATAGTGCACTACATGTGGCTTAAACAATGTCTCTTGCACCCTTTATGGTGCACCTTATATCAAACAGGAAACCATTTCAGACTAAATGATTATTTTTTTCACCCAAAGCCTGTGAGGAGACGCAAACTTTTACACTCAGCTGTCCATGAGCAGTGGTTTATAAAGAAAGCGAACCGTTTCAGGTTTTAGCGAGACAGATTAAGTTTAAGAGATTATTTTATATGTGCATTATTTGCGTTCAGTTCCATATACAATACTGTTATTGATTGATTGTATTTCAACTTTGCTGCATAACGCGACAATAAAGGCCCACTTCAAGCACTGGTTAACGTTTGTCATCTTGGGTTACGAGTACATGCAGTATCTAGGAGGAATAAAAAAAAATCATCATTTCAAAATCATAATTTAAAATGCTGGTTTGCAGAAATGTCCTGAGAGACATAAAATAAAACCAAAACCTAAACCATGTAATTGAGCATAATTTTATTAAGACTGCAGTGTCTTAACCCTTCATTAACCCATCTCTATGAAACTGCAAAGTCACATTTATAATCCGGGGTTGTATATGTTTTACACAGCTCTAATCCAATCCAGTATTATGGATGCAGCTTTACAAGCATTGTGATTGGTTGCTTTGCCCTAGCATTCAACAACGCACAACGATAACACTGTAGCTGTTAGGGCAGAGCCTTAATGTCAATAATTATTTTAATATTATTATTTTAAGTAAATGTTAGCACAATGAATCAGTGTTTTTAATGCATAGCGTGATATAAATGCATGTAATGCCATGGCATGGTAGCCAATCACAAAAGCTACATCAGAGTGTAAAATCTTACAGCTAGTAATAAAATATGTTTCACAAATTTAAAAAAAAAAACCTTTATGATTAATCAGTTAATCAAATCTTTGTTAATTTTTTAGTTTCATTTTTTTGTCAAAATAACACTAAGACCAGAGGTGGGAAAAATAACTGATTTTTCAATGCATCAATGCACAAAATATATAAATTAAAACACTTATATTTTACATAGCTGTTAAATTTCATTGTAATGCATTTGAATATTACTGAGCGTGTAAATTTATATTTATACACTGTATATTTACCCCAATAACGACTTTCTATCACTGATACTTCACATTTCCTAGACATTCCTAGGAATAAATCACAGTGGTGATGTATCTATTTCACTATCTATGCTCACTACATAGAGTGTAAAAGAAATAGCACTTCTTGTAGTACCTAAGGAGTGTGCTGTTTTCCCAGTAGAGCTCTATTGGAGATGATAAACTAATTACATGAAGCGTAATATAACCAAAATTTTCACATTCAAAATACTCAGAGTCATTTTTTCGGATAGCCTTAACAGAATAATAATAATAATAATAATAATATTTTCTTTATGATGGATGAAAATGTTTTAAAATCAGAAGATGGTTTTACTAGAAAAGGTCCAAATTGTTTTAAGATGGATCAGTTGATTGATTAATTGATTGATAAGACTCCAATCCGTACATCTAATGCACATTATTAATCTTTTACCTGTGTGTAGTTTCACATTTTAAGCAGGTGTCTAGATGAGGATGGAATGACGTGTTAACCTTCGAGCAGCGCAGTCGAGCGGGGTTTTCAGTGATCCCGGCTAGCCCACGTTTTTGTTTAAGCTCCCAGCATACCTGATTCAGAGGCGTTACAGCATTAATTACTCGTCACAAGCGTTGTGGGGGGAAGAAGTGCGCCCCCCTCGGACCGGGTTTCAGTGCTGTTCTGTTCTGCGTGAGAGAGCGTGTGGCGCGGCTGATCACTAGCTGCTGGTCCAGCGGCAGATGGCCATTTTGAGCGTACGGTTGGGGGTGAGCGCCGTGGTCTGCAGCGGCAGGTTGGTCATGGGACTGGAGCGGTTCTTCGTCTTGATCCAGCTCTCGATGGCCTCCCGCTCGTACGAGTAGCCATCTGCAGCACACACACACACACACACAC
>CM040455.1:33124785-33153592 GCA_022758105.1 Pangasianodon gigas | reverse complement strand
TCTTAAAAGATGAAGTGTGTAGCTTTTTAGTTCTTTAATAACCATGTAGAAAGACGTATCATGGCCATATTCCAGGATGACACTGCCAAGATTCATCAGGGTTAAAATTGTGAAAGAATGGTTCAGAGAGCATAAAGAATCATTTTCACACATGAATTGGCACCTCTGAGTCCTGACCTTAACCTCAGTGAAAGTCTTTACAGAGACTTTACCTCTTGCATTGTCAATACAAGATCTTGACCAAAAACTGATGCACCGCTTGATGGAAATAAATGTTGTGATGTTATTTCCATCAAAATAACTAAAAAGTTACACACTTCATCTTTTAAGATTAAAAGAACTGTTGCCAAACATATAACATGCTAGAAACATTATAATCACTCTAATAATGATCCATTCATAGACTCTTATGTATTTGCCTATTAAAATCTAAACAGCGACTTTTTTTTTGGCCAGGCAGTGTAATTTTACAGTTATACTGCATTGGAGCAAGAACAAAGGAAATTGTAAAATTCTCACTAACTAAATAGATAACTAAACAAAACAACTACAAAAAAAACATGTATTATAAAATATTGCGTCCATAAACATATTCAAAAATAGAAAGCATATGTCAGTTATTTTAGATTTTTCCCCAATGTGTAATTAGTAAATTTGTATTTTTTAGCATTTACAAATTTCTCTGTATTTATTAGACACAAAACTAAAATTACTAAAAATATAACTAAATATAACAATGTTTACTTAAAAACTGACCTGCAGCTATCACCGGGTCCTTCATGACCTCGTGTGTGATGGGGCAGAGGAACTCGTCAGGAATGCCGTCGGACACCGGCGGCATCTTCAGCTCCTCGATCTTCTGCAGAATTTTACTGCGCAAACCCAGTGACTCTGACCAATCACAACACATCACAGAGTAAAACTAAGTAAATTCAGCGCTTACAGTACTGCGTCTTACAGCACATACGTAACGCATGTTTAATGAAGCAGAGTGTGTTCACAATGGGGAATTTAATACTACTATTAATGAAGTGTGGACACTTTCACTTTCAGCAGCTGCAGCCTCCTGTATGTAGCGAGGTGGGTGGAGCCAGGAGGGGGTGCTGAGGTTTAAATTATTTTGCTGGTACCACTATACCAGGGAGCGAAATGCAAAATAAGTTAGATCTGAGAGTTTACTATGCTCCAAAGTTCAAATACTAAATCCTCAATGACATAGTGTAGACTTTATAGTGTCTAATGCACCATTTGAGATGCAGCCTTGACTGGAAAAGACAAAAAGTTTGCACACACCTGTGTAAATTATTTTTACTAAATGTCTCTGGGTATAAGGGGATATAGATAAGTGTTTTCCTCTATAGTAGTAATGCTCTGTAGTGTGTGTGTGTGTGTGGTGTCACCTATTTTAAGCTCTGAGCTGAGGGTCTCCTTGGTCAGCGCGAGCAGTTCTGCTCCATCGATGTTATTGGCCTTAAACTTGTCGACGAGGCTCTCCAGCCCCTCCTCCCGTAACCATGCCGACACATCATCCTCCAACCAATCGCCCACCATCCACCTGGAATGACCCGGCCACTTCCTGCCTGCCAGACACAGCAACAGGAAGTGATGGATCTGAGCCTTACAGCGAGTGTAATCTGTGTGATTTAGTGCTTCAGAGACGGAGTGAAGAGGAATCAGTCATGACTGCGTCGGATAAACAACACCGCTGTCAGGACGATTTAATACACGTCTGGTGAAACGGGATTAATGTAAAAGGTCACATGAAGTCTCTCTCACGACATTTCAGTAAAATATCCACTCTGTATTCTGTGCTTCCCCAGGCTCTGTAAACAAGGAGGCGTGTCTACTAACCTGTCAATCAATACACTGATAACATTTTGGGGGCGTGGCTTTGGAGGGAACACTGAATGGTGGGGCTAGCTTTAGCTAACTTCAACTAACTTGTTTCAAAATTGTTAAATATATGTTTAAATAAAGTTCCCCAAGCAAACTTGGTTCATAGTGTGGTGGCTCATTTATTCATTCATCTGTTTTAACTTTAGTTTTTTTGTCTTTTCTTTTTGGTTGTATGCCATTTTTTGTCTTTTCAAATTTGTTTTGGCCTTTTTTTGTCCGTTTATTTATTTTTTTAAAATTTAATCTTACATTATTTATTATAATATATTCTTCTTATTTAATATTTAATATTTAATTATTTATTATATTAAGGCTTTGTTGTCTGTATTTATTTAATTTTACTTTTTTGTCTTTGATTTTTTTTTTTTGTACTTTTAATTGTTTTTGTCTTATATTTAATTTTTCTTTTTTGGTCTTCTTATTTGTTCTTTTTTAATACATTTTTTGTCTTATTGATTGATTGACTGATTGATTAAGTGAGACCCACAAGCATTGATGCTAAAATTATGCTAAACATGCTAAAATTATAAGACACAATAATTGTCCCAGATAACCATGATCTCAATACTGAGATACTTTAAATAATTAGCCTCATCATTTCACCCGTTACTGTGCAGTTCTAATTTCAACACAGAGGATAGAGAGAGAATAGAGGACAATTATCGCGTCCAGCAAGCAAACACGCGTCCCAAACGCTGCCTCTGACCTTCAAGTGACCAGAATTCAATCATTACTCACAGTGTGTGGTGTGTAAGTTATTAAACACGGCCTGGATCCGTCTCTTACCTGCTTCTTGTGAGCTGCAAGGGACTTCATCACAAAGCACAAAGCAGAAAAAAAAAAAACACAAGATGAAGAGAAGGGAAAGCCTCCGTGAGCGAGAGAAACAAAAATCTTATTATATGAGACAAGATATTAGAGTGAGCTTAATGTTATATACATGATAAAAAGCACGCACACACACACGCACACGCACCTGGAAGAGATCTGCCATCAGGTTCAGCACCTGGTGAAGAAATGAATAAGAACTGAAAATACACAACACTTACTGACATTTTTATTCTCAATAAAACGTAAAAACATATGAACATACTTTGTTTATACTTCACTGGATGCACACATCACACACAAGGCATTATGGGATATCTACAAGTTTTAATTAGACTTTTTTTTTTTTTCAGATGAATGTGTATTTCCTTCCTGTGTGAGAAACGGTAAATAAAGTGTTGCCCCACCCTGAGCGCTGCAGCCGTCGTCCACCCTCCACACGTTCACTGTTTTGTCCATGGAGCCGGTGGCTATGAGGGGTGCGGTCGGGGAGAACGCGCACGCCGTCACATACCTGCAGCACAAAGACAGTCATTACAGGGGTTCAGAGAGAGAGAGAGAGAGAGAGAGGACAGACAGATAAAGACAGAGAGAGCAAAAGACAAAAAGAACTTTGGTGGAAAGAGCGACAAAGAAAAAGAAAGACAAAAAAGAGACAGAGAAAAAAAAGAGAGAGACTGACCGAGAGAGAGAAAAATAGAAAGACACTAAGAGAAAGACGGAGAGAGACAGAGACACAAACAGACAGACAGACAGAAAAAGAAAGAAAAAGTGGACAGACAGATAAAGACAGAGATGGAGAGAGCAAAAGAAAAAGAAAGAGCAAGACACACAGAGAGAGAGAGAGAGAGAGAGAGAGAGAGAGGACAGACAGATAAAGACAGAGATGGAGAGAGCAAAAGACAAAAAGAACTTTGGTGGAAAGAGCGACAAAGAAAAAGAAAGACAAAAAAGAGAGACAGAGCGAGAGACAGAAAAATAGAAAGACACTAAGAGAAAGATGGAGAGAGACAGAGACACAGACAGAAAAAGAAAGAAAAAGCAGACAGACAGACAGAGGGAGTGAAAGACAGAAAAAAGAGAGAGAGAGACAGATGGAGGGACAGAGGGAGGCACAGAGAAAGAGAGAGAGAGAGAGAGAGAGAGAGAGAGAGAGAGAGAGAGCTTACCTCTCGTGCTGGGTCAAGGTATAGAGTAAGACTCCATCATTCTGCAATAAGAGACAATAGAAATTCAGTAACAACAAAATATTATCATGTTTTATTTAAAGAGAATATTTAGTAATGAATAAAGATTAATTTCAGGTTTTTAAAACGATTCACTCACTGCTTCATAAATTGCAACAGTCTTATCCATAGACCTGTGAGTGAGGAAGGAGAGAACAAACAAACACTCTTAAATAAAGCTCCTGTAAAAGTGTTCCTCCAGCAGAGTCAGTGGAGTCATCATGAGTACAGAGCGCCATCTACAGACAGGACGTAGCAGTGCAAACGATCCGCACACCATCAACACGACCAAACAGGAAGTGAAGAGCTGGTGAGGAGAATAATACCCGTGTACTCACCCAGAGGCTAAAAGCTGTCCGTCTGCAGAGTAGGCACAGCACAGGACTGTAGACGACTGATCTGACAGTTTGTGTACCAGCTGCATCTTACAACCTGTAAAACACACACACACACACACACACACACACACACGTTCTATATACGTTCATGAGAACCTAGCATCAGTGATTAAAGCTCCAGCATTCTGGAAGTTATTTATGTCAATCAGGCACCTCTGCAGTTTTTTTTTTTTTTTTTAATTAAAATAAAATTATATATAGTAATAATAATAATAATAATAATTTTAATGAAATATTGTCCTTTATGCGTCACCACCCTTCCAAAAATACAATCTGCGTATTTCTTTGATAACCCATAGCATACTCTCTTTATTAGTCACGTGTGCTCATGTGTAATGGATCAGACATAAATAAATAAATAAATAAATAAATAAATAAATAGGCAGCTGACTTTGTTGTTATTTCTTAAATAAGTAAGCAAAAGTGAACATATTTGGACATTACATACTTTGTTAATTTGTTCTTTTCACAGTTTTTCAGGTTTTTTTTGTTTGTTTGTTTTTTTAATGACCAATGTTCGGAGTAGAGAGCTGAACAAAGAGTGTTACAATAATAAAAAATAAAATAAATAAATAAATAAAGAGAGATTTTGGTTTCTGGATTTCTGGACCAATAAATAGGGATGGACTCTGAACAGTAATTATTTGTATTTGGTATCAGTATCATAGTTTAATACTTTTAAGTATGAGTACATTGATGTAGCTCAGAACTCTGTTAATTAGTTCATTTCTTTGTTCGTTGCGGCTCAGAAGACGTTTCTCTTAGCTTCATGCACTTCAAGTGCTGATGGTGACCAAATGAAACAGACGTACACGTGAAAGAGCGGAGATATGTGTCCTTATCGAGAACAACCTTATCCTTTTATGCTTGCCCAGCGAACATAGATAAGATCCACGTGAGATCAGAGATCAGTCTTTATGCAACAGGTCGGCTGTTTACATTTTTCATTATTTATGCAGAATTAAATTTATATTCAAATGTGTCTCTCGTTAGCTGAATTAAAAT
This sequence comes from Pangasianodon gigas, assembly GCA_022758105.1. Taxonomy (NCBI): domain Eukaryota; kingdom Metazoa; phylum Chordata; class Actinopteri; order Siluriformes; family Pangasiidae; genus Pangasianodon; species Pangasianodon gigas. Next base: position 33,148,239 of record CM040455.1, on the reverse strand, counting down.
GTAATTATATGCAAATCAGCTCATTATATTCAACTTCCTGTTTTATGTGAAACGTCCATTTTCTAATTACACTAAGATGCCACCTTCAGCTGTAATGGAGCATTTGTGTTACAAACAACATCAAAGTTTCCGCTTAGCTGGAATGTGCCTCAGACCTCGTGAAGCTGTTTGAGCAACGAGCGAATGCTTGTTTAAGTAAATAAAACAGAGAAGTCTATTAACGAGGAAGTGTTGAGAGAAATCGAGGGAGTTAGTGTGTCATTCTAAGGTCAAGACTACGAAGGGAGCAGGGAGCAGGTGACCCTTTACCTTTAGAGAGGTTCAGAGAAACCAGCCATATCTTCAAGAAGCTGTCCTGACCACAGGAGGCCAAATGGACCTGGACCACACGGCCTGCCTTATCTGAAAGAGAGAGAGAGAGAGAGAGAGAGAGAGATAAAGAGGAGGATTCATTGACTTTAATATTCTATTCTGTAGTGAAACATAAATACACTTACGGCCACACACGGACTCTAACATTAATCTGGTACATTTCGTCATTTGGGTCCGACCTGTCCTTGTTCCTCTCTCAGATCTCATGCTACTCATTAACCACCACAGCTCTTTGTCATAATTCCCGTTTTAAACTCGTTAAGAAGAAGCGGACACTGATGTACGGAGCTGATGAACTCACCTACTACAACAGGGGTTCCTAAAGTAAACGGCTTGAAAGAAACCTGCAAGCTCCTTGTTTATTTTATTCATTTATTTTTCAAATGAACATTAGGAATATCATTCTAACTACGGAGATGGATTTTGCGTGAAATCCACGCTGCACTAGCGTAGGAGCTCAGCAAATTTGAAACATGCACAAAATTCGCTGTCCATTTACCTCCGCTGGTTTGCAAGGTCTGTAACTGTTGGTTATGAAACTTACGTTATGTTACACATGTTACTGACGTATGATAAAAATGTCCTAAATTATAAATCTGGAGTATAAAAATGTAGGCTGGTCAAATCTAATGTTTATTGACATAATTTAATTAATTTAATAATAAGACTTCCATTATCAGTGAGTTTTAATTAAATAAACTTTGTCGTTTGTTGAAATGACGCAGTGGATAGTGAGATATATATATATATATATATATATATATATATAAAATATTAAATACTGCTTTAAGCGTTCCTCATACCTCTCACTGCCTGCGGTGCAAACTGGCAGCAGCTGACCCCGAGGTCGTGGGCGTACTTTTCCGTGTGGAGCTGTTTCATGGCCAGGTCCCAGATACGGAGGTCTCCATACGTGGAACCTGTAGCAAACAGCTGACCGCAGGGGCTAAAGGAACACGCCACTATAGTGGTGTCAGGAACGGCTTTGGTCCTGAACGACAAAACCGATATCAGGAGAGAACGCAGGAACACGCCAATAAAGCAATCAAAGAAATGCAATTTATAGCAAGAAGACATTTAGTCTGTCACATCACAATCTATGATACAGGAAATGTACCACGATGTATAGGTTCGGTTTAATTTAATGTCTAAAAAAATGAATTACTTGAAATTAAATAGGAAAAAAAAAATCTACAATTTACATTTTACAATTTTAAAGATTCAAATCAGCTTCCAATCAGAGATTGTAATTAGTTTTAATTGTAAAAATGTTACTTTTTGTATGATGATACTTTTATTTAACACTACAATAATTCTACAAAAATTTATTATTTAAAACTGAAAAGAAGGAAAAAAAATCTATAATTTATTTTTACAATTTTAAAGGTTCAGTACAAAATTACAACATTAAATCAGCTGCAATCAATCTGAGTTGGTAATCGTATTAAAATTATTTTTGTAAGAGGTTAGAAAAATATGATTTTTTTATTTAATGTCTAAAAATAAATAAATTGCTTTAAATTGAAAAAGAGAAAAATCTACAATTTACATTTTACTGTTTTAAATACTCAAATCAGCTGCTTCCAACCAGTAATTATTTTTTTAAATGTTAGAAAAAGATGATACTTCTATTAAATGTTTACAAAAATAAATGACTTAAAACTGAAAAAGATAAAAACAGAATTCAACAATTAAAATTTTATAATTTTAAAGATTCAGTAAAATAAATTAGCTGCTTGAGATTGTAGTGTTTTTTTAACTTTAAGAAAATATGACACTTTTATTCTTACAAAAATTAATTTTTTAAAACTAAAAAGGAGAAAAAAATAACTACTAAAGATTTACATTTTATAATTTTAAAGATTCAGTTAAAAAATGAGCTGTTTCCAATGAATTTGTTATGAATATTATGATTTTGATACGATGATATAGTAATAAATTGTTATAATAATTAAATGACTTAAAACTGAAAAGGAGAACAAATAGTTCACCGGTTTACATTTTACAATTTTAAAGATTCAGCATAAAATTTTACCATCAAATCAGCAGCTTAAAATCAGTCAGTAATCATTTAAAATAAATGTTTGAAAAATATTTTTAAAAAATTGTATTGTGACATAATTTATCATGATATTGATATTATATTTAGCTTTTTATTGTCCAGTCCTAACAGAAATGGGAAACTAATGGAAAAAAAAAAAAATTTAAATTTTTTTTTACCAGATGAATTTTTATTTGTCTTGGATTTCTCTTTTTCTGTAGAAATTGTAATATTTTTCCAAGCCACAGCAATGGGGGTATAAACATTTGCACCACATTTGCACAGACAGGATGAGAACACTAACACTGACTTGTACAGGGTTCTGGACTTGAAGTCCCACAGAGCCACGGTGCCGTCTGAAGCGCCTGAAATCAGATACGAGGAGTCGGGCGAGAAGGTGCACACCCTGACCGGACTCCTGCCCGGATGCTCAAACACAGCCTCGATCTCCCCGCTGCCCATCGCCCACACCACCGTGGTGGCGTCGGTGGAGCAGGACGCCAGGTACTGGCCGCAGGGGCTGAAGCAGCAGGAGTGGACCCCGTAGCCGTGGCCCGAGAGCGGCGAGAACGGGAGCTCAGAGAAGTCTCGGGTGGAGTAGACCCGGATGGTTTTATCCGTCGAGCAGGTGGCCAGGAGCGAGGCGGAGAACGCACAGCAGTTCACGTCATCTCGATGGCCTTGCAATGTGCAGATCAGCGACACCATTTTGACTCTGTGTGGCAAAAGTTTAGACAAAAAATGTATTGATTAGTAGGACAAAGATCGGGTGATATGATATATCATATATTTAATGTTGATATCGTGATCAGTTACTTCACAATACGCTTTTCTAAGCTATTGTGGATATCATTTTATTTTTATTTTTTTTACTCTGAAAATAATTACAAACTGACTAGAAGTAGCTTTAACCTTACATGTCAAATGAATTTTGTACTTAAAACAAATATATAGATAGATACATAGATAGATAGATAGATAGATAGATAGATAGACATGAGAAAAATAAATAGATTGTCCATGTGTAAAAAGGAAATTAGTGATAATTATATTCAAGTCAAAAATATTAAATGTTATGGAAATTAGAGAAAATATCATTTTTTTAAACAAACTATAGCAATATTTATGCAGGTTAAGACTGCTGCATGATGCAGCTGATTTCAGAGTAAAAAAAAAAAACTGTCCAGTTAAAACTAGTTTCAGAAAAGCTAAGTGCAATCTGAGACAAAAATATTTTGTATTAAATGTAGTATTTTGTGCAGAAAGTTTGTAAAGTTTGTAAATGTCTGCTCCAGAGAATGACACCCAGTCTGCAGAGCAACATTTCTGTTTATGTTTTATGACAGGAAGTGATTTGGAGGTGATTTATATCTTATATTTTAATAAAAACAGCCTTAAATTGACTGCACATCAGTGTAAAGGCTCAGGGTTTAAAGATTTTCCATCTCTGACAGAAATCTGACCGTTTTTAACGGTTTAAATTTTAAACTAGCCACTTCAGCTAACATTGCCAGCTTCTCTCTCTCTCTCTCTCTCTCTCTCTCTCTCTCTCTCTCTCTCTCTCTTCAGCTTGCCTGCCAACCCGTTATTTTATTTAAAACGCTCCACAGCTATAAGAAATATCTAATTTAAACTTATTTTTGATTAAAATGAATCTTCAGACCAAACGAGAAAGCGTTATGTTACTCACCCCAGCTGTCTCACGCCCCTGCTTCCTGATTAGCGAATACGTCACACGGCGGGTCACGTGACCTGTGTTTACTGTCCTGGTTTAATATGGCTGATTCGAGTAAAAAATAAATAAATAAATAAATAAATAAAAAGAAGATATTTAATAAATATTTAAAGCAGGTTTTAGTGCACGTATTTTTTTTTAGAGTTACTTGATAATAATAATATTATCATTATATTTCAGTTACTTAATAATAATCATAATATTTGTTAGAATTGTCTAAAATTAAATAAATATAGTGTAATAATAATAAGAATTATTGTTGTTGTTGTTGCTGACTTATTCTAGCAATACTACGAATGTTTAATAAAAATAAAAATATTTTTATAAAAATATATTGCACACAAAATAAATGTTGTTGTTATTTAATTATAAATTATTTTAATAAGACTAATACTTTTAAGTAACAATAAAAATTAGCAGCACTGTACTGTCCAAAACAGTAAATAATAATAATAATAATAATAATAATAATAATAATAATAATTGTTGCTGTTATTAATTATAAATTATTCTAATAAGACTAATACTTTTATACAACAATAAAAAATGACAGCACTGTACTGTCCTAAACAATAAATGCCTCATAAAATATTACAAATATATAAAAAATATACTTCTACTACTTCTACTACTACTACTAATAATAATAATAATAATAATTGTTGTTGTTGTTGTTATTTAATGATCAATTCTTCTAATAAGACTAATACCTTTATATAGCAATGACTGGTCAGAAGGTGTTGATTAATTTTCTAGAACAGCAGCTCTGATAGTGCAGCTGCGATTCTCGGGTTTATATAAAAGAGCTTGTTCTTATACGTTATCGTTTCTATAGTAACAGTTCATTCATACAGAAATAGTTGATATGGTGCAGTATTCTGTAAGGAGATGTTTATTTAACATTTCTGGAAGGAGTCTCCACTGTCAGAGCTTTGTAACGAGCACGGGGAAGTGCTCTTCAGGATGGAGGAGTTTATGATTTCTTGGAATAAGAGGAGTAAAAGATGGAGCTGAAAAGTAACTACATTTACTGTCCATGTCTCTGCACTCAGATTATTACAGTGAAAAAAAAAAACACCAAGAAGCAGTAAGATGACTTTAAAAACATCCTTTTAATAGGTCCGTGCCACACACACTCACACTCACACACGCGCACACACACATACACACATACACACACATACATACACGCACACATACACACTAGTGAAAAATAATGCTCCTACAAAAAGAACGCTACCATTTTGTTTCCCACAATAGCTTTAAATAAAATAACTTCAAGTACTCTGACTCGGGTACAAAAAAACTGTGTTCTAGCTGCCTCCAGTGGCCAAGACTCACAGGGATGCTGGGGGAGGAGGAAGAGGAGCAAGAGGACGAGGAGACTCAGACACAGGCTGCGTCCCAAACCGCACGCTAAGTACTTATCCTGCTAAGTAGTATGTTAAACCAGTACGCCACTCGCAGTCGTGTTCTCTGAGCACTGTTTTGGCGTACTGCTGTAAAGAATGACGTGATTTAGAACAAAGCCACGGTGAACCAGGAGTTATGCGGTTTGGGACGTGGCCATAGTGGTTACCGAAAGCCCGCTGCGTGTGTGTGTGGTGCTGAAGCCTACTCCCAACAGTTCTCACATGGGGATACACACTCGTGTTGTACAGTATATATGCCAGCGTGCGGAGGAAGCCAGGGGGTGTTTCTTTTTTTTTTTCTTTTTAAAAAAAAATCATAAAAACAAACCAAAACAAACAAACAAAAAAAAAAATACTTCCCTACACCCTGTTCAGAAGGGCAGGCACTACCAAGATTAAGGAGACCACAGTGTTTGTAGAAGATATGTGTATACTGTACAACCAATAAATGTGTCAATAATAATAATAATAATAATAATAATAATAATAAGTCACTTTAAGACTAAAATTAAATGCTACAATCGGTCTAAGGCATGAACAATATCCAATGTTTGAAACCATATGTACACATCATTCCAAACAAGACTCGATATATATATCGGTATGAACAGACAGTATGTACACTTTTTTTCTTTTCTTTTTTTTTTTGTTTGTGTGTGTGGGGGTGGAAACCACTGCTCATCTGTGTGTGTGTGTATGTGTATGTGTGTGTGTGTGTGTGTGTGTGTGTGTACGAGGGGAAAACTCCGATGTCGAACGGCCCGGAGTGTGTAAACAGGTTCCTTTCTTTTCTTGGCTTCGTTTCATATTTGGAGAGGAAATTTTTTTTTTAAAAAAACAAACAAACAAAAAAAAAAACACACATACAAATAAACATTCCATTCGATTTTTTTTAAAGCAGTTTGCGCTGTTTCTTCCTTTTCATAGAAAATGAAGAATGGACCTTTTTTTGTCATAAATAATCATTTAAAAAAAATTAAATACATTCACTATAATATTAACGATAAAGTAAAAAAAACAACAGAAGAAACAAAATGATGATATTTACAGGTAGTGGAAAGTGTTTTTTTTTGTGTGTGTGTTTTCTCCTAGATACAGCTCTGACGGTTGAAGATTTCAGTGCGATTACTCTTTTCTACAAGGAAATGATATTGCACAAAGACACCCTCTGTCCTGTGTCTCTTTGGGGTGTTGTGTGTATATATGTGTGTGTCTGTGTGTGACATGTTCAGGTTTGAGAACGGCGTTTTGCTTTGCTGGGAGGAAAATTCTGGCCGGTTCTGATCCGAGCTCCATGTTGAGGGGTTTGGAAAAAGCGGCGCGCGGTCGCTTCGAGTGGATCAGTTAGTCTGCTTCAGGAGCTCGGTCCACCTCTTCTCAAAGAACTTCCTCATGTTGTGTCCTGCACGGCCGATGTCCGAGTTGTCCTCGTTGAACTTTTCGCAGTTGTCAAACACCAGGTTGACGTCGATGATGAAAGTCTCGAGGTTCTGATACCTAAAAAATAAATAAATAAATAAATAAATGAAATTGGGGTCAGCTGAGTCAAAAATCCACTTAAACACTGATCGAGTGCAAATGATTCCTTATTTGTGAATGATTCATTTTAACGAATCGGCCAAATTGATTCGTAATGATTCTGTGATTTTCTTCAACCTGCAGTTTTTCCATATTACGCTCAGACTGGTGAATCAAATGAATCAAAACATGCCTACATTGATTGAGCTCAGAAGAACTGAATCACTAAAGTACGCCATCACTAGGACAGAGGATGTAACAGAGACTCACTGGCTGCTGACGAGCTTCTCGCGGATGGTGGAGAAGTCCATGGGTTTTTTGATGACTTTCCGGTATCCGGGGACCGATTTGAGGTTGACGGGTGTGAGGAAGGGCCAGGCGTCCTGATGGCGCTCCAGTTCAGCCAAGAGAATCCTTCACAAGAGGAACAGATTTCAGAAAACATCCAGCTAACAGACTAATGCTCTACACGCACTACCCTTACACTTCTGAACTACTTTTATTGATAGGAAATCAGTAAAGAACAGGTGTAAGGAAATTGAGAAATGTTTGTGGCTGAGATTTGGGTCACTCTAAGCACTCATGCCATAAAACGTATATATTTGTCAGCACTGTTTATCAGGCGTTTATCTGAAAGCATAATTTGTACAACTTTTAATAAAGCATCCTGAGTTAATAAGTCTTCCATTTTTCTTGTCTTTAATATTTTTCCTTTAATTCTGAAACTTCCTGAAAGTCCAGGACATTCTTTAATATTATAGGCAATATAGGACGAATATTTGACTAAATATAAATATAATTTCAAATATTAGGGATGAATTTAAGTCAAGAACAAATCAAAACTGCAACAACAACAGGCAGATTATTAGAAGTATTTTACATTATTAATATAGTAAGCTTGTTTTAAGCTTAAGCTCTTGAGTTTTGTTGTATTTAAACAATAAACTAGTTTAAATACTTTTTTTTTATTTATTTTTCCATGGTGAAAGCATACGGTACCTGCAGAGGCCCAGGTCGCGGTTGTTGTCCCTGGCCGTTTTGGCTCGTTTGACACAGGCCGGGCTCTCGGGTTTGGCAGCGGGAGGAGCGGGCGAGCTCTTTTTCGCCTGGCTGGAAGCCGTGGCTGTTTTCTTTGGGCTGCTGTTGCTGGTGCTGCTGCCTCCACCTGCCTCCTCTTCCTCACACGCCTCCTGCTGCTTCTTGTTCTTCTTGGCCGTCTCTGAGGATTTCTTGCTCCCTCCGCCGGCCTGCACACGACTCTGAGGCTTCTTGTTCTTAGGGGACTGGTTGCTCGCCTGGGGAATTCGGAGTGCGTTCAATCGTTAATCGTGATCTCGCTCAAGTCCCTGAAGTCATAAACACTTATTCCTGCACTTCATTTCATAAGCCCTTAGTCTGCATTTTGAAGTCAAAGTGGGAGCTTTCCCAAAGTATACTATCAGACACTCAGACACACACACACACACACATCTTTAATCAGCAAGACAGACAGTGAAGGAAATTAACTTCCCCATTCCAGTCCGTATGGCCTGACTTCGTTTCATAAAGTTCCAGCTTATTATTTAGTTAACGCATATGATTGAGGAGCTACGATAAATTATTCAGTAACTGCAGTTAAATTCATTTGAAAGGTATGCAGTTACAAGAGTGAGAAGGCGCCTCCTGGGAGTTTCAATTGTTTTAAAAAGTTTTGAATTTTCTCTTTTTTGTAAGGTACTGACTACTCTAGCATTTGTACAAAAAAAAAAGATAAAAATTTGAAAAATGCACACACAAACACTTTAAGGCAACTGTTTTGTGGCAGCGTGGTGCCGATCGAGTGGTGTAATGATCGAGTGGTGTAACGATTTGCAATCGATGCACAGATTTAAAAAGCAACAATTAAAATGAATCCATCATAAATTCATTATAAATCGATAATTATTGAAAAAGGACAGACAACTGATGCGTAAAAAATCATTCGTATTTTTAAACTGATGTGTACATGGGCCAGCAAAATGATTTACTCATAACTCTGATACTTTATAAACAATCCTTCTCTATGTCATCATCCTTCAAGAATTTACCCTCGGCCTACCCCAGATTCTGAACAAAGTTGGTCACATATCGATCAGAGGATACTAAATCGTATCAGATTCAGGGGAATTGTCAAATACTGAATGCCTTAGGATTTGAAACTGTATCATATCATGTGGAAACCGGAGTTTTATTTGAGGTTTAAATGTTAAATGGTCTATACAAACCAAATTGAACTGAATTAAAATTTACTGATTAATTTAAAAAAACAGTTCACAGTTACAGTTACATATGGATGCTTACAGGCTCCACCCGAGCATTAGGAGCTTTACAATTGAAAAAAAAAGCACAAATATATTTATATGAATCAACACACATTACTGACAAAATACTGGAAATTCGGATGTTTTTATTTTTTAAATCTAGACAACAGCTCTCAGTATCTCATGTTGGCCTTTTGTAGTGTATAAGCTCTTAAACTTTTTAATGTCCAAAATCAGGTGGATGGAAATAAAAGCATTCTCTCATCCTCTCTGACATTCCACGAGTCATATTCATGAAATCGATCACCGTTTTCATCAAGGTATGACGGGAAATGATTGTTTTACCGCTAACACATTGGCACACTGAAGTGTATGGGGTGTTCACCCTTGGTTAGAAGAAAAATACATCCATTTTGGTGTATAAAATCCTGAGTCCTTACAAATTCTGTCTCAACGTGCTTCAGACTGTTTGCAACTGGATGAAAATGTCTGCCAAATGAGTAATAATAAAATGTAATCTGAGGTAGAAAGGCGTAAAAATGGCACGTGCCACTGATTAGGTCAGATCTGTAAACGTTTTGACTCGCGTATAATTTCTCAGGTCACGTCTTTTTACTATTCAGTGTTATATAAAGGGAAGAAAAATTCTTGACCAGACTGCATCCCTGAACGCTCTGCAAGCAGAGTGTGTGTGAGTTCTGAACGTGACGGGAGGCAGAGGCGGTTACCTTGGAGATGCAGGCAGGGCAGTACCAGTCTCCCTCAGGGATGGCGTTGATCTTGGGCTTGTGGCAGTAGGTGTGACAGCCCTTATCACAGCCATCGCACAGCAGCAGTAAGTCCTCATTATCCCCCTTACGGCAGATCTGGCAGTACTACACACACACAGACACACACACACACACATACACACACCTTAGTGCATGCTTAAAATACCGTTTCATCATGGTGCACAGGTTGGCACCAAACCCGAGTCCAAAATTTCTCTCTCTCTCTCTCTCTCTCTCTCTCTCTCTCTCTCTCTCTCTTACACACAGACACACACACACACACACACACACACACACACCACACACTCACCACTTTCATGATGGATCTCTCCCAGGCGATGGACTTCTGCAGCTGTTGCAGGCACATGGCCAGCTGCGACGAGTTCCTCACCTCGCTCAGAGCCTTCCTCCACACCTTCATCCCCGGAGCGATCTCCTCCTCACTCCTGAGAGACACAACAACAAAGAGACGGGTTACAAACATACACACACACACACACACACACACACACATATATATACAGATACATATGTACATTTAGAGTTTAAGGCCAGCATTATACTTGATGTTAAGTGTTGCACGACTGTAACTGTGGTACGATTCAGCACATTAGCACAGAACAGTACATTATTCTTTTTATAGTTTCACTAGTGTACATTGTTAATTGTTCAGAAACCAAATTCTGTTTTTTTTGATCAGTTAAATGTATTATTTGTGCTATGTTCTCCTTCTAACATTTTCAACATTAAACTTTAATGATCATGTTGATAAACGGCTGTGTGTGCATTATTACACTTCTGTTCTTCTTATGTTATCCAAGTGAAATTAGTAGTTAATCAAAATTGTTACTTAATCATCAGCCAATATGTAACAAATCAAGCTAAAATAATAAATCATATTTATGTCCTATAGACATTTCTTATCACATGCATTTTTAATGATTCCCCCTACAAAATGTTTAGCATTTGAATTTAACACACTTCTTATGTATAAAGTACAAGTATATTCTCATGATAATCGTCTACATTAGCAGGTTACATATTTACTCTGATTATTTCAGATGACGAGATCATATTACGCGATTTATGACTACAATGTTCGGAATCTATGTGTCACACCACATGGAGAAACAGTTGCTTGCATATCCTGAATATTTCACAGGTCGATACTGAATTATGCATCGAGGATAACACTGGCCTTAAAGACAAAACATCATTATAGTTCTCTATAGACAAAAAAACGAGAGTAAATAGGGATTGTTATAATACAGCACACACATCCTGTGGAATGGCACTGACTGCATGATGAAAACTTCCAGTGAACATTCGGAGAGAAAATGAAGCCCCGTGGTTAAAATGCACCATGCTCTCACGAAACAACAGCAGAGAGAAATCCTTTCCACAAATGACCAAAAAAATCGAACACATGCAGCCAAGAACAGAAAAGAACTCAAATTCAGGTGTTAAAATCTGAACCGAAAACCATGGAACCCCTCGAAAAAACTGGGCCCCGGGTGAACACACACACGCCACAAGCACAGCCGCCCCAGCCAGAAGAGAGGGGAGGAGGAGGAGGAGGAAGAGGAGGAGGAGGAGGAGGAGGAGCAAGAGGAAGAGGAAGAGAGATGAAGGCTGGCTGCGTGGATGACCTACCCTTCCCCTCCAGCGCTAGTGGATGGCGCGGGGGCGGGCACAGTGACCGTCCCCACATTATCCAGCCTGATCTGGATGGTTGTCCCTAAGGGGCTCCTCAGGTACCTTCTCTCGATGTGGCGCTCCAGCTCAGCCAGGCGCATCACGGCGATGTCCAGCGGGTTGCTGGGCTGCCGTCTCAGGCCTTTCTCCGAGCTCCGCTCTTCCTGTGACTCCGCCCCTGGGCAGGCCTTGGGAATGGGCTTGTGCTCGTAATACAGCAGGTCCTCCCTCTCCGACTGGGGCTCCGGGTGCATCCAGCCCTGGGGTATGACAACGAAAATCGAGATTCAAATACTGAAATCCCAGAAACGCAAGTTAACTAAGTAGCTGGCTAGATACGTTCGTGACATTAGGCTATTTCAGATGGCAGAAGAATAAGAAAGTGCTTTCAATTAGCATATTTACGCATATTAAGCAGCGTAGAAATGCTGCTAAGCCATTTTTAACTCTTGGGAATTTTAAAAATGTTGACGATGGCATGCTTAAAACAGCACTACAATGTAAAATTGGAGCACTTTGATCTTTTAAAGAACTACTTCTTTGATTTAAAATCAAACACACACATACATACTTTTTTTTTTTTTTTTACCTTGACCTGTAGGCTGGCTGACGTGACCCTGCGTTCAAGCTCCTCCACCTGCTGTAGTAAAGCGATGTCCGTCTCCATTGCCTGCTCCTCCACGCACCACTCCTGTAGCGTCTCCACGGAAACCTGGCCCTCATCCAGCTCTGACACCTCCATCACGGCTACTACACACACACACACACACACACACACAGCAGGAGATGACCTGTAAGTGTTACATCCTCCCAGCTCTATAGCTGCTATAACCTAAGTGACAACAGGGACTAAATTGTTTTTGCAAACGTTCCACAACATTAAAAGAAACTATAAATGGATAAAAAGTATGACATATCATTCTTTAATAAACAACTGCTGTAATTGTTGACCAGTTGCTGTGGGATAAGAGGAAGAAGACACTTCGGCACGTGCTGTTATAGGAAAATGATGTTATCCACTTAGCTCTACAAGATTAGATTACTTTTCTAGCTACAGTGTCAAGTGCAAAAGTTTGTGTAGTTAGTTTTTCTACAAAATGGAATTCTCTTTTCACTTAACGGAACTTCCTGAGTGGAACCTAAATTCTTATTAACAAGCTCAAAAGTTTTCACCCCCCTCGATGTACTTTAATTCATTCATTTCAAAGTGCCTTATTAAAGTGTTTAATGACAACAACATGTTTATTTTAAGTCTCAATTAAGGCATTAAAATTTCAAGCAGGCCATTTTTTTAATCAAGTCTTTGAGTCAATAAAAATGGACTTTTCGTTGAAGTGTATATTATAGGGACTCACCCTCTTTGTTCTTGTTGCAGGTCTGTGAGATGAGCTCCATGGATTTCTGGACCTGTTTGTGTAGCGCTCTCTCTCTGATGCCTCTGCTGTGGAGCGTCTTCATCAGGGCCTGCAGTTCCTCCATGTCCGTTATCTTCCACCAGCCCATCAACTTGTCTGCAACACACACACACACACACACACACAAAACAGCAACACCATAATGAGGAGTCTGTACATCTGGTCTGTTGACACTATGCATGAGCAGCCATGTTACATTTTTTTTATTAATAGATTATTAGGCTTTATGGCAACAAAGGTAGTGCATACTGCGTGTCTGTGTGTGTGTCTCACCTTCTGGAATGGGCTGTGGCTGTGGCTGGTCATGGTTTCGTGGCAGATCTATAGCAGGTGAGGATGCAGAGGGCGGTTTGTCCCCAGGGGGCGCAGGAGAGCCGCTCTTGCTGGTGGAGACACTAGGGGCCAGCAGGGGGCTGGCGCTGCCCTCAGTGAGCGGGCAAAGGGGCATAGGGCTGCTGCACATGGGCAGGTTGGGGCTGAGTACCCCACCTGACCATCCACACATGGGCAAAGGCAGCAGAGCACCACCGGGTTTTACCTACAGGCAAAGGGAGACATTCAGCATATCACTGAAGACAAATGATTACATAAACCCCTGTACTGTAAGCAGCATCTATAATTATATACAGAATAAATGCTCATATCGCATTAAAGTAAACCTCCACTGTGTTTCAGAGCTCACTCACCATTTTTCACTGATGTCACATTAATAAAAAATCCAGTGTAGAAGTAGTGGAGATAGAAGTATAGAAGTTGGTGCAAATGCTGGACTCAAAGTCCCAGAACGCAACGCAGCTACACGACGGCAGGTTACAGCAGAGCCTCGGCTAGGCTAGATAGCGAGCTACGAGATGACGGCGGTATTAGCATGAAAGTTGAAGCTTTGGTAGCTGAGCTGTTTGAACAGAGTGTACAGATGAGAAGGGAGAGAGCTGGGCAGACTAAAGGACTAACGCGCTGCTGCACTGCTTTCTTTGGGAAAAGATGGAGCGAAGGCTAAATCCTACTGCACCACTATCAGCAGCTAGTCGAACGGCATTGTGGGTAATGTAGGAAACCGTAAATTCTATACACATGTAGACATATATGAGGGCTGCTTACCTGCAGAGGGGAGACGGTGAGGTTTCCCAGGCCGTCAGGAGCAGCATTGAGGGGGCTGCTGGAGGCAGACGGAGGTTGGAGGTGCTGGTGAGGGGAGCAGGAAGGAGCAGGAGGGCTCCTGGGCTGGACGTTGTTGGGCTGAGCTGAGGAGCGCAGCGGCGTGGTGGGTTGGACGAGGGAAGAGTCGTCGCAGGGAGAACGGGGCAGGAGGCTGAACCAATGGCCGCTGCGCTCCGTTAAAACCCGCAGGAGCTGATCGTTGGCCAGGAGGTGCTGATGATGCTGTAGGGACAGAGGAATACCGAACTGTGGAGGAGGAGCACCAAACTGAGCGACGAGAGGTACAGAGTCTGCAGGAGTGCTGCACAGTACAGTAGGCTTGGAGGTAGAATGAGTTGGAGATGATGCTGATGCGGTTGCCGCGGTGACAGTCATCATGCTGCTGTCAGGAGTACGGCAAAGGGACGTGAGGTCACCAGGTGGGTCTGGGGGCTCCTTGAGAGGACAGGAGGCGGAGTCTAACGGCTGAGCGTCCTTCTCCTGGAGTTTGTTTGGCGGTGAGCAGGGCTTCTCATCTTCCTGTTTCACTTCCTTCTCAGCGTGCTGCTCTTCCTCCTGCTTCACCTGAGCCTGCACCTGCACCTCCGGCTGCTGCTGCGCCTCCTCCGCCTGCATCTCCTCCTCCTCCTCCTCCTCTTCCTGTGGCTCCTCCTTGATCCTCACCGGCTCAAAGTTGCGGAGCCTCTCTCGCTCCTTCTCCAGCTCCTCGGAACCTGTGAAGAGACGTATGTGTATGCTTCAGATGACCTTCATTCATGCATGTTTTAGTGATTCCTGTATATCACACGCTCCGTGAAACAAAATGGCCGAAAATTCTGTCCGTTTCACCTTCACTTAATTTATTTTGAAAACTGAATGATCATTTTTTACTCAGTTCATACTTATTATTGAACAATATATTAACAAAGTGAAGAAAACCAAGTATCAGTTAGAGTAAATATATATACACAGTTGAGTGCAAAAGTTTGCACCCCCCTTAATTTATGACTGGGGAAAAAAATAATGTACCTGAATGTTACAACATACAGCCTAAATATCACAGCAACCAGATCTACATCTGCTGCGCTGTTGTCTTTATTAGCATCTTCAATAACATGCTTTAGTTAATTCAACTTTTCCTCATTAAGATTCCTAATGACTTAAACTGTCAAGTCATTTACCTAAAGTGGTATTTAAGGCATTAAAACGCTCAGGCAGTCTGCTGTAAGGTCAAGTAAGGTTAAGAGTAAATGAGAATCAGGAAAACAGCTGAAGATTGAAAATAGAAATAATGATGCTGAAAAAACATTAAAAAAAAACCTCTAAGAGATTTGTGAAAGTCTTTGGAGGGAAGAGGAATAAAAATCTGAGTAAGTATAGAAGTGTTCACCTCACATAACTGTTTTATTATTAGACAACATACACGTCAGTGAAGCAAAACACTGACACACTATATTACAGAGGAAGAGGCACTAACTGTATGTGAGCTGACTGTTTACACTCAGTTACCTTCTCCACTCTCCACTCCCTCGATGAAGACCCCTCCGCACTGTGGGAGAACCCAATAGCGGCGGCGGTAGCGGTCCTGTCCATAGCCCATGGAGCGCAAAGCGTGAGACGATTCGAACAGCTTCCGTCTGATCAGATTCTGCTGCTGCACTCACAAACGCACAAGAAAGTGTGTGTGTGAGCACGAGTGTGTGCAGGTGTTTGTTTAATACAGAGTGTATGTGCGTGTGTTTACCTTCGATAATTTATCAATCTGTTTCTCTAGCTCTTCTATGCTCGTGGCTTGATCCCCTTCATCCTAAGTCACAGACAGACAGACAGAAAGATACACACACAATAAATATCCAAACATGATCACAGGAAGGACAGGCTGAAAATATTTTGTGATTAACTGTTCTTTAATTCCCGTTGAATGTCGACTCTTACCTCGTCGCACGTCTCTACTTTCTTTGCCTTCTTCACCTCTTCTTCATCGTCCTCATCTTCGTCATCTACACCCTCATCGCTGTCCTCGTCTTCGTCCTCATCGTCATCGCTGTCGCCAGCCTTTCTCTTGCGCTTGTGTCCGGCGCTTGGCGTGCCTGTGGAGTGAGGCTCGTCCCCTCCGCTGGCTTCACGCTTCCCTGTGCGCTTCGCATGAATGTTCTTCAACCTGTACACAAAATTAAAAAACAGATGAGTGAGATTATTTTATAGCAAATATAAGATTTTTTAATAAGTTGAAGCTTGAAATTTTCTTGCTCAATTGTCAGATATTTTTGGTTATTACTTAAACATATATTTCTAGAAAGAAGCAGTATTATGTGCTGACAGAATAAGACAATGCAAAAATGCCTAGAAACAAATATAGTGAGAAATATTTGATAAATCTGCCTTTATTAAGTTTTCGTGAAAGACTGAAGACACTCACTTTTTGAGCTTTCCCTCCACGATACACTCGTCTTTCCTCAGTACGTTCATTTGGTCCAGGCTCTTATCAATCTCACTGGGCATGAAAACACAGAGAGAGAGAGAGAGAGAGAGAGAGAGAGAGAGAGAGAGAGAGAGATCTCAGTTACATAATAAGACACCTGTGTGATTTTGAATAAATGCTAAAACATGCTGACTAGTCTGTGCTGTCACTCTCTGTAGCATACGAAATGCAAAGGCACCATTAATAATTAATAATCCTAGACCTAAACCTCTCTCTTAACCTCCTTACACGGTCTGATTTCTGAATGAATATTTAAAGCAGTGCTACAAAACTAAGCAGGTGGTTTTCACTCTGCTCTAGCCCATAGCTGTACCTGACCACGCTCTTGCTGCAGGCCAGCTCGTTGACCAGGAAGGCGAGCACCGAGGCTTTCTGCGTGGGTGTGTGTGCTTGGAAGGCTTTGGTCTTCAGACTCAGGGCCATGTCGGCCAGCTCCGTCTGAGCACAGTGCGCCTCCATGTACTGCTGCAGCACCTCTGACACGTTGTCCCGGTTCAGACCCACATTGGTCAGATGATCACCCAGGATGGACTTGGCCTGTGGAGGACAAGGGCTTTTAACACAAGATGCCTGCTACGAATGTCCAGTGGTTGTTTGGAGCATTGCTTGTGCACGTTCTTAGAAATTAGCTCTATTTGCCCACATGGTGCAACACCAACATAAACAGTGGGGGCAGTATAGCACCATGTGACACTGTGTCCACAACTTACTAACAAACTAGCACTGTGTCTCAAACTGCATACTTATCTACTATTCTAGACAGTCACTGAGTACCAGTTTCAGTATTACAGTTAGTGTTTGAATTTTAAAAAACACTCTGAAGTCTTCAAACCTACTGAAAAGTCTGTTTTGCAAACCAGTCTTCTGGATTTTCCAGATTAGTAAATTCTTCTGAATGTAACGTCAGAGTTTTAGATTTGAGATGCAGCTCATGACAACAATCACGACAACAGCAAAAAGTTTTAAAGAGACTTATCAGATTTGACAAAAAAAATAAGCTGAAAAAAAAAAAACAACAGTGGACAGAAACGTCGCTCCAGCTGCATTACCTAGAGAATATAAACAAGCTACGTCAAAGAAAACAAACCGTATTAATGTGTTTTTTGCAACACGAGAGCAACAGTGATTTTTTTTAAATAATAATAATGATTAACTATTGATCAAAGTGCCAATTAGAAAGTTGCCATTATATATATATATATATATATATATATATATATATATATATATATATATATATATATATATATATATATATATATATATATATATATATATATATATATATATATATATATATATATATATATATATATATATATATATATATATATATATAAATATATAATATAAAATATATGTAACACATAAACTATATGTTACATATATATGTTTACTATATGTTACTATATGTTAAATATATATTTTGTAAATTAACATAAATGGTTTGCCATTATTCATTATGTCTATGAATATATGAATATATGAATTTTTGATACTGGGTGTGTGTGTGTGTGTGTGTGCGGATCTCTCACCCTGTGCCCTGGAGGCAGTCCCGGGTCGCACACGGCCGAGGAGAGCAGGCGCACCAGCAGGTCCTGCACCTGACCCATGCTGTTGCCCAGGTTGAGGAGACCCTCCTGCAGCACGCCCAGCGTGGGAACCTCGCTCTGCTCCATGCCCAGCACCTTCCCAAAGCTGCGCAGGAACTGCACCACCATCAGGCAGTTAGAGAACACCTGCCCCGGCAGCACCAGACCCGCGATGCGAGAGAACTCCGGCAGAGGCTGTGTGTGAGAGAGCGAGAGACAGACAGAGAGAGAGAGAGAGAGAGAGAGAGAGAGATACAGGTGAGTGCCAAAGTTTGCATATCTCTAGAACAAACTTAAGAAGACAAATTTATTTTACACTACCAAACATTTATCACAAAATAGTTAAAGTGATAACGTGTTAATAATGAAAAATGATGTAAACATTCTCTAATAACGTACAAATTTACAGTCAATTAATAAATCACTCAATAAATCAATCAGTAAATCTTTTTCTTCTTCTTCTTTATTATTATTATTATTATTATTATTATTATTATTAATTATAAACCTATCAATTCTTAAAGCTGTACGTATATCACTCCAAACTCATTCCACATATCTATGGACACACATTTTTTCCCTATTTTTCCCTTTTTTTTCCTCCAAGACCCAAAGTTGTTATATTTATATCTAATCCCCACTGGCACAAAAACATGGCGTAATTATGCCGCAGCCAGGCGCTTTGTAACTCATTTTTAACTATTTTTATCAAGGACCCTTTAATCAAGGACAAGTACGTGATGTGCCTTGGTAGTTTTGCGCCGCAGATCCTACAGACTTCTCCTAGCGTCTCATTTCTACCAGTGATTTCACTCGAGTCATAAACCGTAAGCATGATGATGCGGCGCTCTGCTATGACCACACGGTGTCAGCGTTTCTGTCTGTCACCTTCCTGTTTCTGCAAGGTGTTACTGATGACCTAATGCTCTTACAGACAGTACGTAAGCATTAAGTAGCTCTTTTCTCCCCCCTCCTGACTGAGCCTCCAGGAAAACATGAACCTGATAGCTCTGTTTAAAAGCCTGGATTTGAGAGAATTTCTGGGAAACTGAATCGAACTGAAACTGAAAAAAAAAAATAATAACCCGAGTATGACTCATTAAGGCTTAATTGATGATGATGGGGTATCAGAGCAATTGTTCATGATTTATATACTCTAACAGCTTCAGGGTACTTAGGGTACTTAACTCTCCTGTTCTGTTCACTTAGCAACGGATGTGACACTGATATTACAGCAACACAACAGTACAGTGTATTTTAAAGTGGCAGGAATATACATAATCAATTTTGTACTGCATTTAGTAGCAATATAATTCATATTTAAGGAAATGGACACATCACACACTCAGGGAGTCTCCTGGTAGTGTGTGTGTGTGTGTGTGTATACATTAGACACTAAAAGCACTACAAGCACCACAATCGTGCCTGTGTGTGTAGTTATTTTCTGGTCTTTGTAATAGATATATAAGCCATAATGGAGAGTCATACATCGAAAGCGTTTTGACTGAATCATCTTGAATGTAACGGTTTGAGGGGGCGGAGCCTAACAAATGGCTGTAAAGAAGTGAGAGGATGGAGCTGAAACTCATTTTTCCACTAAAAATGTGTAAAACCCGTAAAGTGAGATGTAAAGTACGAGCTCTTTTGGTAATGATTGATAAATGTCACACAAGAAGCGTATTCATGATATTTGTTAAGGATTTACACACAGCGGATTCTGATTGGTCAGAAGGTGTTGATTAATGCTCTAGAACAGCAGCTCTGACAGTAGTGCACATGTTCATATTAACGCTCTTCTTCTGATACATTATCGTTTCTATAGTAACAACTCATTCACAAGAACGTGTATAGCACGTGTAAGTGCTGGTACGGTAAAGTTTTAAATAACTAGACGTTTGTTTAACATTTAGGAAGGAGTCTCCAGTGTCAGCAATTTGTAAGGTTATGCTTTCTGGCATCTTCGGGACAGAGGAGTTTACGCTTTGTAGCTTCTTGGTAACAAAAGACGACGGGCTGCGGGTTTTTTTCCCCTTATTAATTTCAAGAGAGAGAAAAAGCAGAACCTGGTGAAGAAACGACTGTTTATAGTTGCTATAATGTAACTGTAAATGCAACTATAAATGGATAAAATGTATGATGTGTCATTCTTTTATAAATTAAAAAACATTCCAATCATTGAATGATAGCTGTGGGATAAGAGGAATAAAACACTTTCGGGAAGTGCTGTTATAGGAAAATAATTAACTTTGTGTACTGTGTACTGTTTCGGTGGAAACAGTAACTCCACACCACTGCTGATTATTTTCCTATAACAGCATGCTCCGAGGTGTTTTATTCCTTTACGTACTTACTTAAAACTTTCAGCTTTGGATGTCAGGATTTTGAGTATTCGTGTGTGTGTGTGTGTGATTCCGGTCCACACACCAGGACACACGAATGAGTTTACCTTGTGATCAGTTAAGCACATGTCCTCGTTGGGCTTCTTCATCTCTCGCAGCATTTCCAGTTCGAGGCGGCGCAGCTCCAGCTTGCGCTCTTTGTTGAGGCGCTTCTCATCGCGCTTCTCCTGCTTGAGGCGTTCACGCTCCTGAGACAGAAAAAGAGAAAGAGCGAGAGAGATAGAGGTGAAGTTCAGATGAAGAGTCGGCCAAACGGCAGCCCGCAGTCGGGTTTCATTTCCAGCGGAAACAGGATGGAGACGTGTGTAAGACGCTGCGCAATTCCAAAAGGCAGACGCAAAATTAATCACGAAGGTGTAGGATGTTGGAGAATATTTCAAACTTAGTCGAGAACTGCTGAGAGAATGGAGTAGAGGTTCGTTTTTGTAAATTTCTTTTTCAACATGCATACCTCAGCTTTTTTGCGGGCTTCCACAGCCTTCATCAGCATTACGTGCTGCCTCCTCCTCTCCCTCTCCTGAAATCAGAGAAACATCGCAATCATCATTTTGGGAAGTGGAAAAAAAAAAAGAGTGCAAGAGAGAAAACAGGGAAGATCGAGCAGAGACGAGACGACAGTGATCAGCGTGGTGTAGCATGTTGCACAGATCGAGGGAGAGACAGCCAAACGCACACACACACACACACACACACACTCATTCATTCACAATGCCATGGCCAGGATGGGGTTTACAGTCATGTGAACGTGTGTTACAGAACAGCGATACGCAACACAAAAGGAGAAGCGACAGGTGTTGGTGAGCGGGTCAGACGGGAAGCAGTCAGTGCATCTGGAGTTAGCTTAGCGCTAATTTAGCAGCTGGACAGCTTTTTTGTGTTTTTTTTAAAAAGGGGGAAAGACAGTAGAGCGTTAGCTTGCACCTAGCTTCCCTACTGCTACCTTATTTCATCACAGAGAGCTCTACGGATCCTTGAACAGAGCCATTTATTATTATTATTTTAAATACGAATAATTGTTATTATTATAATAAATGGCGTACTTTCTTTCATATCTGACCGCAGGATGGAGAGAAACATGCAGAGATGTTCTCGAGGTGTAACAGTGGCGGTTCTAGGAAGGGGGCGGGGTCCAGGATGAGGCCAGAGGGTTCTGTATAACCCTGCGTGAGAAATCTGAGACTCCTGGTGTTAACTTCCGTCTCGGTGGAGTTCAAGAAAATCCCTTCAAGTACTTTAAAATAAATTGTATGTGTAAAGGATTTGATCATTTTAACACACAAGTAAATTAGTAAAGGCAATATTTTTGCTTCCTGCTGGATTCCTGCCGAACCCTAGATCCTGATTGGCCGGAAGGTGCTGATTCATTGTCTATAACAGTGTTTTCTGTCAGGAGATGTTTATTTAACATGTATGGAAGGAGTCTCCAGTGTCAGAGGTAAAGCTGTAACTAAGTTTTCTGACAGCTTCAGGACAGAGGAGTTTACTCTTTGCGGTTTCTCAATAATGTGACAAGCTGATTTTTTTTTAAATAACTTCATGAGAGAGAAAAAAAAGCGAGGCTGGTGGGGGACCGCTATAACACAACAGGAACTAACTTGTTTCAGGGACGTTCTACAACATTAGACGTAACTATAAATGGATAAAACATTAATTCAGTAATAAATAAAAAAATTCATTGTTGGCAAATTTGCAGTGATGTAAGAGGAATAAAACACTTCAGGACATGCTGTTATAGGAAACTAATTGACTTTTGATGGTAACTCCTCTTCATCACACCAGTATATCGTTGATTATTTTCCGATAACTGCAAATTGTTTTATTCCTTTACATATTTACATGACACTTTCAGGACATGGGAGTATTCATGTTTGTGTATGTCATGTTCAACTCACTGATTATTTTCCTATAACTGCATGACACTTTAGCCGAGACGGATGTTAATATCAGGTCTGAATCGGATCTGAGATAAGCTAATCATGGAGCGCAAAAATCAAATACTAAGTTCGGGACATTTATAAGAAAGCACGCTAAGGAAAAGCGTCTTTGCTAACAATTTATAACATTTATGCTAACAATTAGGTTATTGATTAGTGACTTGTTACAATTACAGCCAAGAACCGCCACTGCACTTTAACCTTCGACATCCACAGTACAGATGCCGTAGCACAAACACTATATCTGGGTCAAGACTCCACCATACACACACACACACACACACAAAATCAGTCACTAACCACAACCATGATCAAGACCATACAGATGCCGTGTACACATGGTATGTGGATATACATAAATAAAAAAAAATAAAAAATAAAAAAAAGCAAATGGCTTGGTTACAGCACTCACTTTTGATCAATGAAAGTGGATACTCGCCAAGCATTTCACACACACACACACACACACACAGAGCCTGTTGCATTAGAGCCAGCACTCTCGCACTGTCTCACACACACACACACACACATATACATATACACACACACACACACACACACACACACACAGAGCCTGTTGCATTAGAGCCAGCACTCTCGCACTGTCTCACACACACACATATACATACATACACACACACACACACACACACACAGAGCCTGTTGCATT
>CM040455.1:33084535-33124685 GCA_022758105.1 Pangasianodon gigas | reverse complement strand
TCTCTCTCTCTCTCTCTCACACACACACACACACACACACACACACACACACACAAAACCACAGTCTCTTTCTAGCTCGCTCTCTCTCTCTCACACACACACACGCACGCACACAGAGCCAGCACACCCTCACGGTCACACACACACACACACAAACACACACTCACACGCGCACACGGGCGTGCGTGCGTGCACACACACACAGACACACACATACGCAAGCGTGCACACACACACACACACACACACGGATGTGGACGATGCACTTGTGTGGTTTTTACTTCTTTTCTTTCTTTCTTTTCTTTATGCCGCTGGAAAAGCCATGCAAAGGAAAATGTAGTATGACAGCAGCCAGTGCTACACTTACAAAATAAAACAAACAATTAAATAAAAAAAATAATAAAGTGCCGCTATGACAACCATATCACAACCATGTTTCACGATGCGAGTGTTAGATGTACAGAAGATTAAACATACCCATACCATATCTAGTCTATGCCTCTCCAACTCCTGAGAGAGAGAGTTGGCACAGTATTATAAGACAGGAAGAAAAAAGAAACAAAAAACAGAAAAATTTTAAAACAAAAGACAGAAACCCAAAAAAAGAGAGATTTGAGATTTGAGCCCCACTCCCAAAAGCATGAACATTAACCAGAGAGAAATACGAAAGGCTTCAGACAACACTGTGTGAGACAGAGCACGCCAAACATCTGCCTTTCTTTTCCCAGAAATCTAAAGTCTACAGAAACTTAAAGTACCCCTGAAAAAAATCTGTTTAGGATAATGGTTCAATATTAACAATAATAATAATAATAATAATAATAATAATGCCTACAGGACTAACCATAGTCTACATAGATTTCTACACAATTTAATATTCTAGTATGTATGAATATGCATGAATATGCAAATCAGGAAACGCCCCCGTCTCCTCCTGCCAGAGCATTAACATTAGCTAAATTAGCTACTTGGATAGCTAACTGCTAGCAAACTAGTGTGTAAAGTCACATGTTGAAGAGTCAGCGTTCAAGTTATTTATTTAACAGCAGCCAAACTATGTTACCATAACAACGAGGATTTTGTTTATCGATAATGTTAGCTAAATTACATAGCGAGCTACCACATCATCCTCCCCCTCCATCACTAATTTAGTACGTAGCCCTGCCCCGAATCTGTTTTACATACTACACTTATTTTTGTATAGCGTTCAGGGGTACTTTAAGTACTCATCTCTCCTTCTGTGAGTGTAAACAATAAAGAATACTACTACTACAATAATAATAATAATAATAATAATAATAATAATAATAATAATAATGATAATAATAATAGTAATAATAACAGTGTTAATTAGCATGTGAGTGATACAAACCTGGTGCTTTAGTATAACAGCCTGCTGCCGTCTCATCTCTCTCTCCTACACACACACACACACACACACACACACACACACACACACACGCATAATCAGCAAGACATCACTTCAGATCAAACAGAACTTAGAGTCTGAGACGTTATCAAAAAGAAACGCACAAACAGTAAAAGGCAAAAATAAACCCAGATTATTAATTTAGCTCTAAACAGGATACAGCGAGGCGAGAGGCAACGTCAGCGTGTATTTAACAGTTTCTCAAGTAAAGGAAAAAACACACACACATTTCTCGGTCACGCACACTTGATCAGCCCGGATGTGTTTGGAATCCAAATTAGTCTTCTTTTGCTTTAAATCAGAGCTATAATGCAAGCTAAGTACAAATAACGAAAGCTTATAACCATCATGCAAAATGAAATTCTGATTCAATTTCTCTTCAACTTAATCTACAAACGAAAACGTACCACAATACTGACACATTTCTCTGTAACAACTGCCCCTCAGACTTCCATTATAAACGATTTTACAGCAAATGTTCTCTTTTTTTTAGCAGTACACAGTAATAAACTTCTCAAAGTCACTCTTCTCCAAGACTTCCCTTTGCTTTTTAAAAATGCATCAGTAGTCTCAGGGACAATTTGTGCAGTTTTATAAGGAAACGGGCTGGTAGGTTTTTAGCATCATGGAGGACCTGATGCAGTTCTTCTGCAGACTCGGACTTTCACACTTGCTTCTGTTTTTGCAGGAAAATTCGACTTCATTATATATATATATATATATATTTGTCTGAAATGTGGTGTATTATTTAATGTGTTACTTTCTTTACTGACTCACAAACAATTTCTGTAACAATACATTTTTTTGTTGGAAAAGTAATGTTTGGAAATCTAAAATGTTTTTGTAATGACTCATAAAATCAAAATCGATAACCAAAATAAGACTTTTGCACAGTACTGTATATCAAAAGACAAAACTGGCCGTGCTATCTGGTTATGAGGGATGGTGTTACTCTTTATCTCCTGTCAATCAAAGCAACGCTAGCCAACTGTACATGTCTGCGAGCTCAAGTATGCGGAAGAGGGCAGATAGCACTTTCTTCCGAGTCTCTTCACTTCACTTGTCTCAGAAGGAGTTTTGTTTGGTTGTTTTTTAATGTATTTTTTAATGTAAACTATTTCAAACCTTGCACATATAAGAATCGAGTGAATGCAGATTTCAGGAAGCCAGGTTTCCAGGTTGCTAAGTAGTAGTTACTAGCTTCCATTACTTGTTAGCTATGTTAGCATTGTACTTCCAGTCATGTGATTTCTCCTCAGCCATTCAGACTGCGAGAATGTTCTGTAGAGGTGAATCAGGAAGGATCATAATGATGTAAACGTGTCCAGCAGAGACCAAGAGACTGTTCTGGATCTCTGGCCCTGAGGTTAGGCCCTCGAAATACAGACACACTGACCTTTAAACGCTTTTCCGCCTCCAAGATTTTGGCATTGGCAGCCTCTTCCCGCTTTTTCCGCTTTGCCTGCCAATACAGAACAGGTCTTGGTCACACAGTGAGAAGCAGAAAGGCCCAAATTAAAACACGGCACTGTGACGGCTGCCTTGTTTACGCGTCACCGTGATCGATGTGCGCTAGTGAGAAAAGATCCTCACTTAATAAGAGCACAACATCCTGCAGTGGATGGTGTGTGTGCGTGTGTGTGTGTTGGCTGCTTGCTATTCACTACATGGCATTTGGAGGCTGTGCTAATCGGAGAGTTACGCAACACTGAGTCAGTGATTGAGAACCTTTGCGACGAGTACGTCAGGTCTTGTCAGAATCAGCCCAGGGATCTTTGAAATTATTCAATATTCCCCCTCGTTCTGACAAACGGCAGCAGGAGGGAAAAAAACAAACCAAAAAAAAGAGCGTCTGAGAATTAGCTGGAAATTTCAATGTGTAATTACAAACAGAAAGAAATCCCGTTCGGAATGGTTTGCCAACCGTGTCAGCTCCAATTTGATTTCGCTCTGCTAAAACACTTTTCAGGCTTCTATAATTGGGTGCGAAAAGTAAACATTGTTTTTTTGTTCCTTCTACTTATGCAAGACCTGTTATTGTTAGAAAAAAAATCTTTTATGTCTAATTTAACCGTGCTCCGAGAAACAGGAGGCAGCAAATTTAATATTCAAAAACTGTCCACCAAAACCAATTTAGCGATAGTCTGGAGAAAAAAAAATATGCAGGAGTCACAACCCCTAAAATGCTAGAGAGCAATTCTGGCGTAGTGTGTGCTCCATGTTAAACAGACGCTGAGTGCGTGGTGGCGGTGTGTATTTGCAGAATGTTAAGCTTATTTCAACTCTATCTCTCTGCTTTTTCTTTTTTTTCCTCCACATCCCCCAGAGTCAGTCCATACCTCGAGAATCTGCTGCGCGCGGAGCTCCTTCTCCATCCGGATTTGCTGAATGCGCTTTATCTTTTCCTGCTCGGACAGAAGGAGAGAGGGCGTGTGTTAATTGAAAGCGCCGCTGTGCATTTAAACGAAGCCGCAAATGGCAGGATTAGCAAAACTCTCGGAGGTTAGTGCAGAGTAGAGGACGCGACTCTGTCAGTCACTGCCAAGAACACTGAAGAGAACAAAGTTTCGAGGAACTCAGTTAATTTCTCATACTTCTAACGCCTACTTCTGTGTGTGTGTTATATATATAGAATAAGGAATAAGGAACAGGGAATATTTTGGACACAGGAGAGGTGTTGGGAGCTTAAAAACACTGACCTGCTGTTTGAGAATCTTGATTTGCTCCTTCTGTTTCCTCCTCTCCTCAGCAGCCATGATGGCTGAAACAAACAAAAACAATTTTTTTTAATTTGAAAACATTTTGAGTGATCTATAGTCAACTCCAGAATTATTGGCACTCTTTAAAATGAATAGCATGCACTTTGAGCTTTAATGTACGGAGATGCTGGATAGTTTTATTTTAAAAACTACATTTCATCAAACATAAAAAAAATCTTAAAGACGTAGTACTTAAGTAGTATTTTTAAGTAGTACTATAAGTAGAAGCACTTTAAGTAGTATTCTTAGGTTGGTAGTATGTGTTAAGTAGTATACTATGGTTTTGAAAATATTGGCACCCCACTCCACCAATCAATATTTGGTGGAAATAACCGCATTGGGCCACTTCCTCTAAAGATATTTTTCATCTTAAGTTGTCAATGAATTTGCCAGAACTGTTTTTGAGAAATACAGTATGTTCTTTCTTACGTTCTTGCCTGCTTGCTTACTTATTTATTTTAATTATTTTAGAGTAAAGGTTAATCATTTCTCTAATTACTCCAATAGAAAATTTAAGTCATTTTATGTAAAGGTTGCCAATATTTGAGCAATATTCGTATTTGAGCTGTACCTTGCTGTTTCCGAGCTTCTTTAGCCGCTCGTGCAAGTGCCTGCTTCTCCAGCTTCCTCATCAGCTTCATCTGAGCAGCCTGCCGGGCGATTTCTGGAACACAAGAGAGCAGCACAGGAAGGTTGTGGAAAGCTCAGCAGTAGCGCTCAGCGTTTCTGTGTGGTGTAGGTGCTGGGTGGGTGAGGGGGGGCTAGCGTTACCCTGAGCCTCCAGTTTGCGGAGCAGCTTAGCCTCAGAGGCACTGGGAAACTCCGTGTGGCCCACGTTGGGCGGACGACCCTTCCTGCGGCGTGCACCGGAGCCCTCGCTGTCGCCGGCTGCGTGCTGGCGCTCGGTGTTGGGCGGCCGACCCCTGCGGCCCTCCATGGCTCTGATGCGCGGTATGACCTCGTCCTCGCTCAGCGGGCACCACTGCAGACCCTGAGGTGGAGTGACACGAGCAAACCGACCAATCAGATCGCAGCACAGAGGTCCCATTTGTCTTTCTAACTAGCTTTGTGTTTGCTTCATAATATTACACAATCATTAATATTAAGCAATAATGTTAAAGTACAGACTAGTGAAGTTATAAATATGTAAAGATATTAGTGCAAAAAAGAGATAAATCAATCAAAGCAAATTTAGAGAATATTTATTTTTTTACAAAAATAATAAATCTTAGACATAACCCCAACACACAAAACAGAAACAGAAACAGAACACCCTGTGGAGGTAATGAAAGCTGATTATCGCATGGCTTCCTACAGTATAATATAAGCGGAGGACTTTTAGTCCATATATCGGGGTTCAAATCGAAATCCTTGCCCTCTTGATTCAAGATGAAAGTGAGAGAAAAAGAGTGAGAGACTGAGGTGGGGGGGAAAAGAAAGAAAACACAACCAAAAATAAATCAATAAAATAAAGAAAAAAGAGAGAGAGAGAGATGAAAGGCATTCACCTGGGGTCCTTCTCTGGCTTCATAGAAGTCACCAACCCTTATTTTTGCACTGAAGCTAAAATTATCGCGTGTGATGTCAGTTATTCCGTATCTGGATAGATACTACAGAAGAGAGAATAATAATGACGTTTGGTGAGACAGAGAGCCATCAGGAAGTGTAGTAGCACACTGAAAGCTGGGCACTACACAGCAAAGCTACACTACACAGGGGGAGAAGGAGGGAGGCTGGAGTAGCGGGGAAGCTACTGGAAGGTTTGTTTTATAATTTTTCGGGTTTCCTGGGGGATTTGTGGGTACTAAAAGCGAGTGCGGGAGGGGTCAGAGGTCGGAGGTTACCTTCACGACGTCAGTGTACTGCCGCAACCGCTTTCCGCAGGGTGCGTAATACGCGACGTCTCCTTGGAGACGACCTCCGGCGGATTTGATCCTGGTCTCTCTCCGCCAGCTAGAGTGGGGACGACAGAGATGCTGTCAGCTCGAGCGTGATGGTGACAAAAAGTAAACGCAATTTGAGGAAATTATATGTATGAGAAAGAGAGAGAGAGAGAGACGTGTTTGAGTCATGCTGTTACACATACCCCATTTCTAAAGGAGTCTTTAGATCATCCTCGTTCATCACACGCTTCCTTTTTCCAGATCCTAGAGACACGAGAGAGAGAGAGAGAGAGAGAGAGATTCAGACTAGAACACACACACTCATATACACACAGGTTTGTTTTACTATCCTTGTGAAGACCTTCTAATTAATTATTAATTCAATTCCAACACCTAAATGCAACCTGTTTGACTTTAAGCCCTTTTTTTTTTTTTTTAACCGTTTTTGCATGAAAGCAGTTTTCCACTTGGAGACAAGCCAAATGTCCACACAAAGTCAAAACTGTCAGATATTCCTGTCCCCACTATGATATAAAAACACACATACACACACACACACACACACTTCACAAGCAGCAAAGTGAACAGCTTGGCGCAGTAGAAAACGAGACTTGCAGTCAATATGGCGTTCACACCATTAGCTTTTCACCGTCCTGAAAGCTTCTTCCTCTGACATCGAGTCATCACGTTCCTCAAAGCCAGTGCAAACACACTCCCGACACACACACACACACACACACAGTGTGGGAGTTAGAGAGCAACAAGTGCTCTTCCTGCTGTTGAAACTCGGCCAAGAACAAACCCACGGGCTTGACATGTTTGTTGGATTTGTGAGTATTTTGTTTAACGAATCTCCCTGGGAAAAAAAAAGCTGGAGTCAGCCAAAAAGCCATAATGAGTGTGTAAACCCGAGCCAACAGGTTCAACCAAACATGGCTCGGAGGTTACCGTAAACTACGCACAACCGCACACACACACAGTCCTCATTAGCTACTGCATTTACTATATCAACCAGCTCTCGTGCACAAGGGAGATAACAAGATTAAGAAGGAAATGTGTTCATTTTGAGGAAAAATAAATAAACCAAAGCATCACAGATGCCTATAACCACAGTTTACCCTTCTATAAATAGCGCTCGTCAGCTGAATGTGACAGCACGATCACAAAAACACCGCAACACACGCGTTTTTTCATTCAGCGCATTAAGTGTAAAGCCATTTACAGCTTTAAGTTTCCTGGAGATTACCTGGAGAGGTGCCGACAGAATACGACGAGGAAGGCGAGCTGTGATAGGTCAAGGCACCGGAGCCGCTCACGAAGGTGGGCGTAGCCACGCCGGAGGGCTTAATGACTTGGAGGTTGAGTGGCGAGCAGTCAGGCAGGCTGTAATTGGCAGAGGCGGAGGCGAGCAGGGGCAGGTTTTTGCCCAGCTTCAATGGCGTCCTCTCGCCGTCAGTCTCCGTCTCTGTCGTGTCCCTGTTCTTCCTCGCCGAGCCGTTCAGCTCGCTGTCTGAGTTACTGTCTGACTCTGAGAGACAAAATGAGTAAATAAAAACAAAATGCTCATGAATAGGTGTGGAAAAAATAAATATCAAAAGAACAACTGATTCTAGGACACTTTATTCCTTCAGCTGTGTTATTTTGTTTATTTTCTTCCACATGCATTTACTCATTTATCTTTTTTGCTTTCTTACCCTACGTTCACTCTAGCAGATGACAAGTCGCTCGTGCTGACGTTGACATGTAGTGGCCCCTAGTGTTATCTCTTGTGGGCGTGGCCCACAGAAGCAGTAGTAGCTATATATAGCTTTTAAAGCTAACTAGTTAAATAAAAATTTAATAAAGCACTAATTAATGTTAAATCTGGTTGTTTGATTTACATGTTATGTGCTCAGCTTCATTGGCAGATTAACTTATTAAGCAAGCTTACTATACTAGCTACACACACTCATCAGACGCACCAACAATCTCTGCTACTTTCTTCCAAGCTTTATTTTTCTTTGTAATGTTTGTATACACATTTAATGATAGGTCGTATATGACAGGATGAAACCACAGTTATAAGTTTAGAATTGCAAGTAGGTTCTAAAGTTCAAGTGGGGAACCGGAGCTGAAGAAACATCGGACACATATCACACACGCCGTAGAACTAGTCCGAAGTATCGCCTGATCCAATCATATGGACTTGTCACCTAATTTACATGAAGTTGAGAAAATGAATGTAGGGTCTTTAAACATTGTTTCATAAACATTTCACAAACCTGAGAGACTGTCATCCTCATCCTCCTCATCCTCCTCTTCATCATCCACATCATCATCCTCGTCATCGTCGTCGTCCTCGCCCGACTCGTCCGAGTCCTTCTTGCCCGGAGTCTCCTGCTCTCCCGCTCCGTGGTGGAACAGATCCACAAGAGACTTCACCAAGTGCTTCTGGGAAACATCCTTCCAGGCCTCCAGGGCTCTGGGCGTCTTGTTTTTGCGGGAGGCGCGGGGTCGCGCTGGCAGGGCGGATGCGGGTACTAGAGCAGGCAGCAGGGCGGGTAAAGGGGCGGGCACAGACATGTCCTTCCTGCCGCCGGTGCTGAGGTTGACGGGCAGGTCGGAACGAGGTTTGGTGGTGAGCGCTAACGGGGTGTCCTGCGTGGAGCTCTGGATGACGCCGTTGGTGTGGCCCAGGCCCAGGAGAGTCTGAGTGAGCATGAGGCTCGGCGACGCAGCCACGCCCTGAGCAGCCGGAGGCTTGGTACGACCCGATGTGGATTTGGGAGGGAGAATGGAAGAAGAGGAGGAGGAGGAAGAGGAGGATACAACCGCGGAACTCTTCGAGGTCTTGTAAAGGTCCTGCTGCTTCTTGAGCTGGAGTGGGAACTGCTGGTCATGCGCAAGTAAAGACTGGATAAAAAAAAAACAAAGAAAAAGGGAGGGAGAGAAAAACAGACAGAGAGAGATTAAAATGAGACGTTACAGAGAAAGAGAGACAACATAAAGCATTAAAAAAAGGACTTGGGAGGAGTTGGAAGGAAATGTGGTAATTGCCCTGGTTGTCATGTGGCATAGGCGCTGATGGCGAGTGCAAGTGTGTGTGTGTGTGTGTGTGTGTGTGCGCGCGTGTGTGCGCATGTGTGTGTGTGTGCGCGTGTGTGTGTGCTGTGACTCAGTTTGGCTCCTCATCAGTTCTGGGAACAAAAGAGTCCAGAGCAGACGTCGCTCGCAGTGTCTCCGCCATTAAAGCGCCACTCACCACCGGGGGCGAAAAAAGCACAGAAACACTCTCTCTATTGAACACGGTTTGCTCAATGGCTCTAGATTTCTGCGTCGCTCGGGTTCTGTTTCCTGTCTCCCATCGGTAAACACATGTTTGACATCTGAATGGTAATTTCAAATGAATGAAACCCAAAAGCACAGGCCGATATTAGACTGTTCAGTACAATAATTGTGCAATAAAAACCACTTTAGCCGATTACGATGAACGGGTATTAGCCTCTTCAGCAGTAATTTCATGCTTACAGAAGAAAGGGTGGGAATAAATCCATTTTTGCACTCATTTGCTAAGAATCTAGGAGTAAGAAGTTGTGGAGTTAATTGCTTGTTGGCTTTCGGAGGCGCAATTTTTTTATGAAGCTAACCGCATTCCTTTACAAAACTGATTCATGCAGTGGGAAATCCAATGCTACAGATAAGAGCATGGAGAAGCGTAGCTCTTTCACCCCCTTCACTCTCTCTCTCTCTATCTCTCCCTCTCTCTCTGACCTTTTCAATGAGGCTGGTCAATACAGAGAGACGGATGCTGAATACCAACTGCGTCCTGAAACCCCTCATCCAAAATTGGCTTTAATGCTACACAGACAAACTGCTCCAGCTCATTTGCTTTTCTGCTAAATGAAAAACAAAATGAAACTAAACAATGAAATGAACGAGTGATTAATGCATGTAATTCAATTCTCCCAAATACGGTTATAGTGTGTGCTCAGAGTCTCACCCAGATACCAATCAATTAGCCCAGGTTCGTGTACACGCCCACCTGTTTCAGTCTGTAGTTGGCGATGTGGGACAGCGAGCTCTCCAGAAGCTTCCTGCTGCTCAGTGAGTCCAGAGGCGGCGCCTGAGACTT
Source organism: Pangasianodon gigas (assembly GCA_022758105.1). Classification (NCBI taxonomy): domain Eukaryota; kingdom Metazoa; phylum Chordata; class Actinopteri; order Siluriformes; family Pangasiidae; genus Pangasianodon; species Pangasianodon gigas. The sequence goes on along the minus strand of CM040455.1, from coordinate 33,114,503 downwards.
GTGGGAGGAGCCCCGTGCTCTGGGGAAGGGGCTCAGAGGAGGTGGTTTGGGAGAAGATGACAGGGGGAGAGGTTTGGGAGGAGAAGGGACTGACAGCGGTTTAGGGGAGGAGCAGAGAGAAAGTGGGAGTGGCTGATGAGAGCCGATGGGCAGGGGTCGAGGAGAGGAGGAGCTGAGGTGCTGAGGGGAGGAGTCATGCTGCGATTGGCCAATCAGAGCCAGCGGTTTGGCATTAATGGCGAAGCCGGTGGACTGGATGACGCTGGTGGGCTGTGCGAGTCTGTCTCTGGATTTGGAAGCGAGGGGTGAGGACTGAGAGCGGGCATCCGGAGGGGCATTGCCCTCCCGAAGGTCCCACGCTTCCGCGGGTCTGGAATGTTCCTGCTTACTCAGCCGCAGGTTTGCAGCTGCAACCTGAGGAAGAATCAGAGAAAAGAAAAGCCGGTTAGTCATGACTTAGGCTCAGGGCAATAAAGTTTACTTTTAAAAAAAATACACGACTCAAACCTTCGTTTTCTTTTTCTTCTGTCGTTCTTTTTCAGAATCTGACTCTTCGCTGTCTTTACTCTGGTCGTCATCATCATCGTCATCGTCGTCCTCCTCGCCGAAGTCATCCAGATCGCTGCTGCTGACTCCTTCAATGTCACTGTCCAAAGATGATCCTGATTCGCTGTCGCTCACACCAGATCCCTCTGTCTGTTTCTTACGCGGTTTCTACAGCAACCAAAAAACACATCAATAATTAAGTAAGGAACTGAACGCTCAGGGGTATGCTGTTAACGGAAAATAACCAACGACGAGTGGTGTGATGTGGTGGAGTTACTGCTACCACCATGAAGTTGATTATTTTCCTTTAACAGCAAGTGTTTTATCCCCCTTACACCACAGCAATTTGACAATTATATTTATTTTATAATTTTATATTTATTTATTAAAGAACACGTCATATGTTTTTATCCATTTACAGTTACACTTAACATCATGGAATGTCCATGAAACAAGTTAGATCCTGTTCTCACTTACATTATAGCAGCTATAAACAACTGCAGCTTGGCATGTTACTGAGAAACCACAAAGCGTAAACTCCTCTGTCATGAAGATGTCATAAAAAACTTAAAGTTACAGCTTTACCTCTGACTGTTACAAAGCACTGACACTGGAGACTCTTTCCATAAATGTTACACAAATATCTCCTTACAGAAAACATCACCATTTCAAAAATGACCAACGCTTCATTCATCCGTTTACAAAGTGATCTCTGTACAAGTCCCTCTGAATGAGCTGTTACCAGAGAAACGATGATGTATTAGAACGAGCGCATTAATATAAACCTGTGACTGAATTACAGCCAAGACTACAGTCAGAGCTGCTGTCATGGAACAATCCAACAAATCAACGCTTCCTAACCAATCAGAATCAAAAATGACCAGCGCTGTGGTTTATCAGTAATCTATCATGCTCTTCAATACATGGTTTGGTTTAAAATAAAATAATAATGTTGATAATGTGACTCAAATCTGAAGTCAAATAAAACACTGAGACAGCTGTTTCACGACACGATCACACGCCGCATTCACACGCCGCATTCACGTGCATAACGAGACCCGCTTGGCATGATGATGACTTTACTGTAGCCGCAGCATGACAGACACACGTCATAAACTTTTACTGAGCCAATATTAGCACGGAAATGCACGAGATGTATTTATAATCAGATTCCTACTGCAATGGACTGCAATAACAACAACAACAACAAATGAAGAAATGTGGCAGAATGTCTATGAAGAATTTCTGTCGTTCAGTCTATTCACTTGTCTTGCTAGCAGAAAGTCCAAGTGGCTCGACTTCCTGCACTTCTCTTTGTTTCGATATCCATCTAAGTGGGATTTTTAGTGTCTGATGAAGCCGATCTTTCACATTTGACTCCACAGAATGATTCTTTAAGCCCCAGACCATGAGACGAGAAACAACGAGACTAGAAACAATAAGAAAAGCTGTAATGACGATGTTCAATTTTTACCTTCTCTTTTGGTTTCTGCGAGGGTTTCTCTTGGAGATCTCCTGTGCTGTTGCTGTGATGAGAGGCCTTGCGGGCGCGAGGTTTGACGCTGGAGGTGTTGAGAGCGGGCGAGGACGACACGGACGCGCTGCCTTTAGTCGTGGACGGAGAGACCACGCTGCCGTTCAGAGCTCCGTTAACACCTGAGATTGACATCGGATACACACACACACAGACACACACATACACACAGTGAAGTGATGTCGTAATTTTATTAAATGTTTATGTGATATGAACACAGTGTATGAGTGCAGCACTACTGCTGAGGATAACTGTATAAAATTACAGGTTTAGTAATATTCAGATGCACCTGAACACTATTTAGAACAGTAATTATATTAATTAAGAATAAAAAAAATGCATTTTTAGAGCACTAGTAATTTAGTGCTGTAAAAATACTCACTGTCAAAATGACATCTTAGCAAGTGAAAATATCTTAATAATAGTCAAATTAATGAGAATATTCAAATTCCACATTTTATAAACTCATTTCAAGCTTGAAATGGCCTAAACTAAATTTAAGCATTTATTTCTAGAAAGTAGTAAAAATATCTGCCATTAGAATAAGAAAATTTGATGCCTGAAACTAGGATGAGCATGCAAAAATGGGCTGAAAAATTCCTGGGATTTTTGGGGGGGTATTTGGGATTTATCTTTGGGATAACTCTATTTGATTTATAATCCTCATAGGAAGAAATTTTGATATATTTGCAAGATATATGCAAGATATTTTCACTTGCTAAGAAATCATAAATAGATTATTTTTTTCCACGTGCAGTAAAGATAGTAAACACGCACACACACACACACAAACATGTCTAACAATCTCGCTGCGCCCTAAAGCACGAATCTACTTAAACACTGAGCTGAAATTCAGTTTGTCTTCATATGAAACTGAATAACAGAGTGTATCAAGTTGATAATTACTACAAATTAGGAAGATTGATCGAAAACAGACAAGAAATGGAATTATCGTCGACCATCTCTCAACTATGAAACTGAATTACTATGCAATTCCAGCTCTATATCCGACATTATTTCCACACATCATTGATTAGGCATCGTGTTACAGTACACAGACTCAGATGCTGAGCTCTGTAATCTCAGAGTACACACACGTGTTGGTGTCGTTCACCTTTAGGACCCTGGCTGCTTTTGCTCAGGGTTTTGGACGTATAGGGCGTGGCCTCGTGGTTCTGAAGGGGAGGGGCAAACAGCGGGGGCAGGCCTAGGAAAGGAGGGAAGAAGGCCGCTGGACTCCGCCCATGAGCTTCTGCTGCTCTCCACCACTCTGGGATTTGGAAGAAATACAAATTCGTCGTTATATTACATCATGACACTGTCAAAATCTTGATTCGGATTGGTCAGAAGGTGTCAACTTTATTCCCTACAAATAATTCATCATTAGATTAAAAAACTTTGTATCCACATTACACCTCACTTATACTAGACTGCTTCTGCTTGTGTAATTATAATGATGTAATGACATTTTATTAGTTACATCATTATAGACAGTGTAAACAGTTACACAATACTGCTGTTTATATTCTCTCGCTCTCTCTCACACACACACACACACACACCAAAGTGAGGTCATCTGTTGTCATGCAAATTTAGAAAAAAAAAAAAACCCTGAACTGAAAGGACAGAAGCTCAAATGAACAGCTAAATATCATGAAAAGCTATTCCTGCATGCGTGAGGTGAAAACGCTGACCTGCTGATAACCTGAGGATCTGATGGAGTGGGAGGAATTTAGCTCATTTGAATAATAATCAATTATGCGATTTAATGCCTGTGCTCTTTTGATTGTAATGTTGTTGAGCCTCTTCAGAATACGTACAGAAACAGAATGACTCACTTAAAATTCTCAAAACATTCTAAACTCAGTACACGTTATTTATCCACAGAGTCACAAGTTTGTTTTCTGGGAATGTTAGCCAGCATCACGTGCATGGAAATGTATATAATGAGGCAAAAAATAAAAAAATGAAATGGCTGACCTGTGAAAGCCCCTAGTTGTGGGTGCGCTGCCAGGGCAGCGGTGACCCCCAGCGCTCCGAGACCGCCGAACTCGGGGCGAGCCGTGCCAGGGGAGAGCAGGCCAAAGGCAGGGTGCGCCATCACAGGGAAGGCACTGGGCACCGAGGTCACAGAGGTCACGCTGAACGGCTGCTCACTTCCCGTCACCCCAAACAGAGGACCTGAAACAAAAACACACACATGACACATGCTCTGACTCATTCTGCACTCATCTGCACTCATTTGCACAAACCCTTCTGAGCATTTGCTTGGGAATATCTCAGTATGGATGCATTGGTGGGATTCTCCCAAATCGATGGACGTGATCGATTAGAAGCTGCGATGCTGGAAAATATAAATAAAAGGCAGACTGATTGTCTTTTCTAAATGTAATTTGGCTAGCTGCAAGTTGGCGAAAGCTTTAAATACCTGCTAGTTACACGACAAGCTGTGTTTATTTTTTTTGTTTGTTTTGTTTTTAACAGAAAAAATAGAGGCTGGTGAGTGAACAGGAACTACCCTGTTTTACAGACATTCTGCAACAATAAACATAACTATAAACAGATGAAAAGCATGATGTCTTTAACAAAGAAACAAGCAGAACTCTTGGTACTGATATATACGCCTCAAATATCCTTAAAACATTCTTCAAACAGGAGAGAAGCTATTGAAGAAAAACTATTTGAGACATCTGACCTTGCTGTGACCTTGACCCTGTTTGGATCGATTCCAAAATCTAATCAGTTCATCTGCTGGTTACGATGATAATTTCATATAAATCTTACAAATGTTCAACCACTCGTTCTGGAGATATCGCACTGATAACGGAGATAACGGACTGACGTATAATAGTAGTAGCAGACGCATAAATATAGTAGCAGATGAAAATTTTCTGTAGTGTAAGAGGAAGAAAACTCTTCAGGATGATGTGCTGTTGTAGGAAAATAATCAGCTTCGGTGTGGTAAGCGTGACTCTGCAGGGAGAAAGATTCCCAGGGATCCACGGGAACATGGCCGCGCGAGCAGGAGACCCGGATCAGCCCGGCTAAGACTCCGCACACGGAAAATTTATCATGCAGATTTCCAGCTTTAGACACACACACACACACACACACAGTTCTATGCCAGAAGAGGAGGGGTGAAAAGCCCTCCACACACACACACACACACACACACACAAAGCTGTTATCCCAGTGCGTAATTCACTTTTGGAGGGAGAGCCGATGCCATTAGTTCCACACAGAGAGAAAGAGCGAACTCTCTCTTGCTCTACGTGCGCTGTCGCGGCTTTTATGGGCGAGTTTCGAATGCAACAGTCCTGATAAGTATGTGGTGTTTAATGTAATCACAGGCTTGCTGACAGATGCTGACCGAGAGCTATGATCAAAAAAAGAAAAGAAAAAAAAAACCTCGGAAGTGATATAGTGAGCCAGAATGCTTATTCAATCTCTACTCGTGTAAAACACATCACCATGCACACGCATTAAATCACCGGAGTGACTTCATTGTAATCTTCTTCATCATCATCATCATCAGAGTGTGTTTTTTTGGCAGGATGATGTCTCCTCCAGGCGTCAGGTACAATTTCTGCACCACATATTTCATATAAATTCAATTTGCATTAGTGAGCACACTAAAAAAAAAAAAAAAAAAGTCTCGGCCGCAGCCGTTCCAGCAGCAGCAGCAGCGGCGGCAGCGCGGCCGAGTGCCAGGTCAGGCTCGAGCGGAGGGAAAAAGTGATGACAGAGAAATATGGAGAGGCTTTTTTGCTGCAACTGGGAGGAGACGATGAACAGATGTGTGTGTGTGGATGGTGGAGATGGACGGGTGGTGCAGGAGAAAGTGTTCCCTGTGGACACCACTCACTTTACAAGCTTCAGACTCTGTCTTTCTCTTTCTTTCTTTCTTTCTTTCTCTCTCTCTCTCTCTCACCCACACACACCCACTTGCACATCTACTACACACTCACACCTTCTCACAGTCTTATCTCCGACACTGGAGACTCCTTCCATATACGTTAAATAAATGTGTCCTTACAGAAAACATCACCATATCAACAGTTGTTACTATAGAAACGATAACAGCACATTAATATAAACCTGTGATTTGGAGCTGCACTGTAGAAAACTGTAGAATCAACACCTTCTGACCAATCAGAATCGAGAATACGATAGCGATGGCACAAGAGAGTGAGAAAGGGAGAAAGTGCAGACGTGGAGATAAATGAACGGGAATGTTCTCCAGAAAGGTTGACATTCACTCCTGATGACACACACACACACACACAATGGCGGAAAAGCATTCGCCTCGTGTTAATGCGCTTTCAGCCGCCGATAATTAAATCACACACCAAGAGAGAGAGCAGAGCAGAATTACAGGATTACCCGCTATCCTTCCATCCCTCTCTTTTTGTCACTCGCACCCTTATTTGTCTTCCTTCACATTTTTTTCCCCCGTTACACTCTTTACCCTCACACACACACACAATCAACCATCAATGTCCCCTCCTTCCTCTGCGTCCTTCACTGTGACAAACGGGGCCGTCTCAGAATGCACCGCTGCGTCTCCTCACCCCGCTCGTGTGGGATGCAGAGCAGAGGGATTAACGTGCCCTTTGTTGGCGTCAATCACGCCGCCGCCGACAGATTGGAGTTAATTGCCAAGCCTGTGTTTGAGGGGGAGAGAGCGCAGACATGTGTTCTCCATTTTAGCCCTGTGAGATGCTTGCGCCTTCTCCATTTCAGAGCAGACCTGCCTCAGTGTCCGCCGGCGTGACGACTCGTTCAGCTGGACGCACGGGAAAAATATATACGTTTAGGACTGTAACGATGCAGATGTTAGACGAGCTTAATGTCACCCAAAACTTGGATTTTGTTCAACAAATAATTGCTTCCAAAAAAACAGCTTTTTTCCTTATTTATGAGATACCCAGATTCTATGAATATGCAAATAAGAAAACGCCTCCAACCCTACATGCCCCACCCCCTTCCACTGGTACACTGATGCTGCATGGCCTACATTTGCATTGAAAAATGATTGGCTTTTATTTTTATTTTTAGAAAGGAAAGGAAAGGGAAGGACAGGACAGGGAAGGGAAGGGAAAAGGGAGGAAAGGGAAATGGAAAAAAAGAAGGGGAAAGAGAAAGGGAAAAGGAAAAAGAATGGGAAAGAATGGGAAAGAACAGGAAAGGAAGGGAAAATCAAAGGAAAATGAAGGGAAGTTTTAAGCAGTTGCCTTTTTTCTTACTTTCTTAACAAGAACTCCACATTCTATGAATATGCAAATTGGAAACGCCCCCAACCTGAATGCCCCACCCCCTCCCCTTGTACACTAATGTTGCATGGCCTACATTCCCATTAAAACATGAATGACTTTTATTTTTAGAAAGGAAAGGAAAAGGGGAAAGAAAGTGGAAGTGGAAGAAAAAGGAAGTGAAGGGAAAGGAAGAGAGGTGAAAAGGAAAAGGAAGGAAGGCTTTGACTAAAAAGCCTTTTTTCTCACTTCCTCCAAGAACTCCACATTATATGAATATGCAAACTAGAGACGCCCCCAGCCATGCATGCCCCACCCCCTTCCCCTGATACACTGATGTTGCATGGCCTGAATTTGCATTCAAATGACAGGCTTTTATTTCAGCTCCCTTGTTTACTAAAAGAAATCCAAGATTTTTTGGAATCTTTCAGGATTTAAAAGATCATTTTAAAACATTTTCTACAGTTTAGCCTGACTTCAAGTGAAGTTTTAGCTAAAATCTAATATTCTGAAAAGTACAGTAGGGCCACTTTTATGCTCCATTACTTATTCATTATAACAGCAAAATTTCAGCTATTGATTCCTGAAGACTGTATTTTAAAAATAGTCCCAATTTCTACAATCTAAAATATCAGCAGGAATCAGAAGCGCAGCAGAGAGGCAGGCCTGCTCTTAAAGTGCAGATAAAACAACACCCGTTTAGGCCTCGGTCCTCCAGAGACAATGGGAACCTCATAACAAAGCTCCACTTGGCACCCCTGTGCTGAGGTTAGCATGAGCGCAACACACACCCACACGCGCGCACACACACACACAGACACACAGAAACGGGCGCAGATTGGAGAGATGGTCGATATGAGCATCTAATGGGGAACTCGTACGATCAACACAGGGATGAAAAATATATTGTGCTGCAGAGAGCAGAGAATAAATTACACACTGCAGCTGACACTGAGTCATATATTCTCACAAAGCCATCTCAGTTACACTGTCAGGAAACACCGATTCAACACCGAGCGGACAACAAGTGAAGGCACAGAGGAAAGGAAAAGAAAAAGAACTGCAAACGGAGGGGAAGGGAAGGAAAACTGAAGGAAAGGAGAGGAAAACTGAAGGAAAAGAAAGGAGAGAAAAATTGAAGGAAAGGAAAACTGAAGGAAAGGAAAACTACAGGACAGGAAAGGAAAACTGAAATAAAGGAGAGGAAAACTGAAGGAAAGGAAAGGAAAGGAAAGAAAAACTGAAAGAAAATAAAAGAAAGGAAAGGAAAACTGAAGGAAAAGAAAACTGAAGTAAAGGAAAACTGAAAGAAAGGAAACTACAGGACAGAAAAGGAAAGGAAAACTGAAGGAAAGGAAACTGAAGGAAAGAAACTGAAGGAAAGGAAAGGAAACTGAAGGAAAGGAAACTGAAGGAAAGAAACTGAAGGAAAGGAAAGGAAACTGAAGGAAAGGAAACTGAAGGAAAGGAAAGGAAACTGAAGGAAAGGAAAGGAAACTGAAGGAAAGGAAAGGGAAGGAAAGGAAAGGAAAGGAAACTGAAGGAAAGGAAAACTGAAGGAAAGGAAACTGAAGGAAAGAAACTGAAGGAAAGGAAACTGAAGGAAAGAAACTGAAGGAAAGGAAAGGAAACTGAAGGAAAGGGAAGGGAAGGGTGTATAACAGGGAAGGCGAGAGAGACACTCAGACACTCGGCAGCAGAAGAAGCCTGACAAAAGCCTAGTTAATTGTTGGAGTCTCATTAATGCAGCAGCTTTTCAATTTGCAGCCAAAGCTGTGAGCACTAAAGCCTGGCTGGGAGAAAAAGGTGTTTTCACATGTTCCACAATAACATGGTAATTATGGCAGGAGCCAGTCAGAGCACTTTCCACTGTAGTACACGAGCAGCAGGAACGCAGGGACCAGGGCCTCGCTCTCTCTCTCTCTCACACACACACACACACACACACACACACACACAGAGGATTATGCAGATGGACATGGGGTAGCTGTGTTTTTTTACTTTACCGGACAAAATGTGCGAGTGCATGCTCAGTATGTTACATTCAAGCGTGAGCGTGTGTGTGTGTTTTCTTACCGCAGGCGGCGAGCGAGGCTGCAGCTCCGTGGTTGAGGCTGCTCTTGGCGTTGGAGGCCGGGGACACTGAGGATGAGGATGAAGATGAGCTGGTGTGTACGGAGACCGGGGTGGAGGAAGGCGAAGCCAGTCGCTCTCCAGACTCCATATCTGTCAAACCCAATCAAATCAGAGTGGTTAGAAACAGTGTGCACACACACACACACACACACACACTGCCACTCTTCCTTTTACATCTCACTTACCCCAAACAATATACCTATTTAAAACCAGTCACTAGTCATTCGATGCAACACACCCACACACCCACACACTTATAAGACACACACACACACAGACACACACACACACACACACACACATACACACACACACACACAGAGTAAGCATCTTCTCCCCCCCCCCCAGACTGCATGTTAATGACAGATTTGGGCAGAAGCCTTGGCACAGTTTGTTCTCTTTGTCAGTTTAACAATTCATTCACTTTAGAGATAGACTCAAGTGGAGAAGAGTCACAGGTCCACACACACACACACACACACACACACACGCACACAGAGAGGTGTGTGTGACGCACTATGATTTACGAGGCTATTCACAGCCCTTTTTACACTCTGTAAAGCGGGCAGCGTCTCTGTGGCGATGTGTTTAACAGGAAGATTACTCTTTTTACTGTTCAATTCTGGGTCTACTAGAGTGGGTGGTTTATTCCGATCCAGAAACCCAGGAACGAGACAAAGGACAATGTGCACTTACGTATTGTGTGCTCTCTGCATACAGTCTGACTAATCTTTGGTTGACGGAGTTGGAAAAGCACTTCCTCTTCCGCTGTTCAGATACAATTTCCTAGCGATACACCAGTTCATTATAAGCTTCACAAGATCAACAAAACTCTAAATCAAAATGAAATGTAACACAAGGAATGCCATGTTCCCCGGAACGCTGAAGGGTACGGAAAACACTGAAGTGCACAGAATGCTGAAGTTTATGGAAAATCTCGGAGATGTAGGGAATGCTGAGGTATACAGAAAGCTGAAGTGTATGGAAAAAATCTTTAAGTGTAGGGAACGCGGAAGTCCATGGAATGCTGAGGTATACGGAATGCTGAAGGAATTCTGAAGTGCAGGAAATGTACTGAATAAGTGTATGGAATACCAAAGTGAAGTATGGAATACCAAAGTGAAGTATGGAATACTCAAGTGTTCGGAATACACTCAAATGTTTGGAATACCCTCAAGTGTTCGGAATATACTCAAGTGATCGGAATATATTCAAGCGATCGGAATACTCAATCGTTCAAACTGAAAAAAAAAAAAAAATCAGATTAGGCACAAGTTGACCGGACTCTTACCCTAAACTTCAGGCACTACCTGGAGAGTTAATAAAATAAGTTTCCTTTTTTTCTATAACTCTTATTTTTCTTGAAAAGACGTTTCTTGCTTAAAACACAAACATGGTACAAATCCATAAATCAAAGGATCGGGGAACCTTATGATTAGCATTACTGTTATTTAGCATCTTTAAGGTGTGTATTTGAAACTCTGACTGTCGTACCTGCATGAGGCCCTGCAGGTCTATGATTTAGCAGTAATATTATAGCCCTCCTTTCTAGAAGGCTGTGTGACAGATTGTGTACGTGTGTGTGTGTGTGTGTGAGAGAGAGAGAGAGAGAGAGAGAGAGAGAGAGATCTGCATGATCTGGTTTGTCTCGCAGCCTAGTGGACTAGACTCTCAATCCAAGGTTCCGCCATGCTAGAACACACACCGGTTTTACGGCACGCCTTTGTTATTGTATCGTTATACATCAACACTCTCTGCCTGTCCCTTGGGCTGCTCTGCTCTCTCTGCAGCAAACACACACACACACACACACACACACACGCTATTAGATCTCAGTGATGGAGCCATCCGCAGAATATCAACTAACTACTCTTGCCCATGAGCAATGCTGATGGATCGGCAGATATGCACACACACACACACACACACAAGAAAAGACAGACACAGAGGCCATGTCCTGTTCTACTCTTCCTCCATTTTCTCTCTCCCTCCTTCTCTCCTTCAGTTCTTGTTATCTAATAGTCTGTTTCCACGTTACTCACGTCCTAAAGGTCACCAGGTCGTGACCCTTTTATCCCAAAGTCTGGGAATGAGCTTAAGGAAGAATGAATCCCCACTTGCCATGGGAAGGAATATTTCCAGATCTATACAAACGTCACATTAACAAAAACAATTGAAAACTCATTAAAAAAAAAAAAAAAAAAAAAAAAGCAAATAAGCAAAATGGTGGCTTTTATGCTGTTGGGTGGGGGCGGGGCTGGGTGGGGGGTTTGGGAGGGGATTTATTTTTGCAGGCACGGTTTGTCTCCTCTCCAAAATCAATCATCATCCATGATTAAACGTTTCTATCCTGGTGGGAGTGGCCTCTTCCAGCATGACCCCGCCCCCATCCACAGGGCATGAGAGCTCACAGTAATTTGATGAAGATACTGAAAATAATGTAAATGAGAGATTTCGCAGCAGCGTGACAGTGACAGCACTCTCCACCTCCATCATCACCACACCAACTGAGGGAATATCTTTCAGAAGAACATCGTTCTTTACTCCAGTACAGTTCCAAAGACTTGTAGGATCTACACCAAGCTGTATTACAGCTGCTGGCTTGTCCTGGCCCAACACCTAATTTGTTTCCCGTCTGCAGCCATCTTTGTTAGTATGACAAAATAGCGAAATTCAAAAGGAATAACAGCGTATCATTTCTTTCCACACACTGCTGTCATCATGTTCGTTTACTGGCTTAATCCTGAGCTGGAAATTTCAATGACCTTATTCACTACAAACCCCCCGAAGGAACATTTACACAACACGGAAAACACCCGAGGTGTGAATGAGGACACATGGACGCATCTGCCTGTGCACACAACGCACGCAACACACAGTCTTGACAAATATTTCCTTAAACAAAGATCAAACATTTTCAGAGCATGAGGGTCTCTATGGCAACACCGGAGATGGACAGGCACTAAATACGCTTTACCTTTCGCCAACCAATCACTTAGCGTGATTATGGTTAATGCAGGCCGTAATAGGCTAGGGCTTTCCAAATAATTCACAACAACAACCGTGATTAGCACAATAACGGTATGCTGGGGTATTTAAGGATCCAATCCGGAGTTAATTATCAGAAATTAAAAATGGGTTTAGCATCAGAATTAGCCTGATTTTATAGGTAATTAGCAGCTTTCCACCGTGGCACTGCGAGGCACCGCGCTGTAAGCTCCGTGAGCTGCGTAATTAATTCGGCTTGGTTCGAGTCGGCCAATGGCATGGCTGGAAATAAAACAGCTGCTAGCAGATTCCACAAATGAGGTGGTCATATGCTGGGGAGTCTGTGTACTGGAAACTCATCTGTACACCACACACACACACACACACACACACACACAGAGTACAGGAAACCAGAACAGATAAAAGGTACAGGGTGGAAAAGAAGCGGAAAACTCTCATGAGCCGAAATTATTTATATTATTATTTATAATTATATTACAAAATTCTAAATATTATACACACACATAGTACATAATACGCAAGTGTAGGAAACAGTGAAGGGTATGGAGCAAAACGTGTAGGGAATGAGTGTAGGGAATGCTAAAGAGCACGGAATACTGGAGTGTAGGAATGCTGAAGTGCACTGAATACTGGAGTGTAGGGAATGCTGAAATGCACTGAATACTGGAGTGTAGGGAATGCTGAAGAGCATGGAATACTGGAGTGTAGGAATGCTGAAGAGCACGGAATACTGGAGTGTAGGGAATGCTGAAGAGCATGGAATACTGGAGTGTAGGAATGCTGAAGAGCACGGAATACTGGAGTGTAGGGAATGCTGAAGAGCACGGAATACTGGAGTGTAGGGAATGCTGAAGTGCACTGAATACTGGAGTGTAGGGAATGCTGAAGTGCACGGAATACTGGAGTGTAGGAATGCTGAAGTGTACTGAATACTGGAGTGTAGGGAATGCTGAAGTGCACTGAATACTGGAGTGTAGGGAATGCTGAAGTGCACTGAATACTGGAGTGTAGGGAATGCTGAAGTGTACTGAATACTGGAGTGTAGGAATGCTGAAGTGTGCGGAACGCTGAAGTGCACGGAATGCTGAGGTGTATGGAAAATCTTGAAGTGTAGAGAATGCTGAAGTGTGGAGAATGCCAAAGTGTAGGGAATACTGAACTGTACAGAATAGAACTGTATAGAATATTCAAGTGTACAGAATACTGAAGTGTACATTACACTCAGGTGTTCGGAATACTCAAGTGTAAGGAATATCGTGCTTTTACATTACTCAACATGTGGTTTAGACTCGAATACACTCTCTAAACTGTTACTTCATATTATCTCAATGACATCAGTTATTTGACAGACAGTAATATGAGTTTGTGTGTGAGGTGTGCAGCGTAGATGCATGTGTGTGTGTGTGTCTCATGTGTCCTACACTGTGTGCATTATGTCCCGTGTTAACAGATGGTTGATGCTAGGCGCACTAATCCGCCGGCAGAGGCTTCAGAATGGCTCGGTGTAAACCGGAGCATGCCAGCTTCTGTGCTAATAGAGCACAGAGGGCCACACACACACACACACACACACACACACACTTCCCCCTTAAACCGTTGGGAACCGGGTTGCGATGTCGTCGGGTTATCATTAGCCACTTTTGTGTAGTTGTGTTGCTCTATACTGCTCCATTAACTTGTCACTTTTATAAGAGCAGTGTGGCCTCTGTGGTGTGATCTGTGGTGTGGTGTGTGATGGGCTCTGCGGTTAACGAGGATCCAAAAGCAAACCCGCTCGCTTGTCCTCGCTGACCGGCCGCGCCGCCTGCTAGAGCGCCATTGGCTAGAGCAGATCTCCTCGAGCGCGAGATGGCTTCGCCTGTCGTGCAGCACAGTTGCTTGGCGACACTGGCAGCCACACCGGAGAGACAGAGACAAAGATGGACAGACGAGGGGCGGGAGGGAGGTGGGGGATGGAGGAAGAGAAACAGTCAAATGGAAAGAAAGAGAGATAGAGAGCAGAGGAGGCATGCCAGGAAGAACAAACGTGGGGAAAAAAGAAAATTGGAGGACGGAAAAAAATAGCATTGCGTGCAAGGGCTGTTTTGTGCAGCGAGACGTGCTAGTCACTATTTCACCTGTCTCAGCTGTGAGTGAAAAAGCGTGTGTGTGTGCGCGTGTGTGTGTATGCGCTCCGTTCTTCCTCCCGTCACACTCAGTATAATCTAAAAGGACTCTTTAAGCACGGCAGAGCTGCAAGGTCTAACTGATAATAGTGATTTCAATGCCACTGACACTGAGCTGATAGCATTTTTTTTTTCTTTTCAACTGAGGCCAGTCCTTTCACAAAAAAAAAAAAAAAACAACCTTCACACACTCCTCCAGTACTATCATCATGATACACACACAGTGCCACACACACAAGGCACTACAGCACAACGTTATTTCTATGGCTGAGTGAGCTGTACCGTAACTAAAGTAAGTTCTGAATTTGTTTCCTAAACAAGGACATGTGGGCGGAGCTAGACACAGTGCCGATCACTAATTGGTCAATCGTCAAGAAATGTCTCTGGCTGGAACGGCAGGAAAAAAATTCCATGTGAAATTTGGCTAAATGATATGCGCTCACTCCATGGGGTATATATACATAAATGTCGTGTAGATCCTATCTAGTGCACTACAAGCCCTAAAGAATGGCAGAAGAAATTGTGACCTCTTGTCCTTTTGATGTAGATCACACTGTTTGCAAAAGTATTGGCACCCATGGCTTCGTTTAAACCGTGTGCCACCATTTCAACACGCTCCCTGTGTCTTGCGCTCAACACTTCACCCTCTCAGTGAGACGAGCGACAATGAGACAAACAAATCAGGCTTTCTTTTTAAATTTGTGTACCAAGAGTACCAATTAGCAAATTTCTAGTATCAGTAGTCTTTTTTCCGCCTAAGATTAGTAACAGGTATTTTGATACAACAGCGAAAGGCAGCCATTATTTTCTTATTGGTAGTATTTTTAGAATCATTCCTAACACACAGACACACACACACACACACGTCAGAAAATTCTAGATCATTCAGTACACAGTTAGCAAACACAATCTAACATCAGCGAGCTTTAATCAGAGAGTTAACAGCAAAACATCAACGTGCGCGGTTGGAAGCACTGACTCAGAGAGATCGCATCGCCTGGATGTGTGTGTGTGTGTGTGTGTGTGTGTGTGTGTGTGTGTGTGTGTGTGCGTGTGTGTGTCTGTGTCTGTGTGTGTGAGATGAGTAACCAGAGAGCAGCAGCTCAACCCACACCCAAACAAAGGGCCCGTGACAGATGGCAAAGCAGTGCATGCTGGGATGCGTGGGTCCCCTGGCCGGGAGCTGCTCTTTGGCCTTGTGTTGAATTACCAGATCTCCTGATACAAACACGCACACGCACACGCACACACACACGCGCACACACACACACACACACACACACACACGCTAATACCTTTTTGGCACATTTCCACAGACATTTGTTTAACTGTAGATAAATACAGCTTTGCTTAACCCATATATTATCCAAATTACCAAAAAGGACTCTTTTTTTCTAAATCTCTTTCAGCTTTTTAAATAAAAGCAGGATTCCACTTTACTCCTTCACTTCCCAAAATCACCCTATTCCTCTCATCATACTGTTTACCTTCCAGCAACATCTTTCTCATTCCAAAATGTCACTTTTCATTCCCAAAATTCCCAGGTCCACTCCTTTGCTTTCCCAACCTTCAGTTTTCCTTCCAAAATCATTGTTTCCTGCTTCTTCACTTCCCCAAATCATCCTTTTCCACCCCTCATGTCCCAAAATTTCACTCTTCCTTCCCAAAATCATCCTGTTCCAACCCTTCACTTCCCAAATCACGCTGTTCTTTCCAGAACCTTCCTTTTCATCCACATTCACGAGGCCAGCCAGATGTCTAGACAAAGTCAGAACTATTATGTATTTCTATTATATACACACACACACACTCAGTGTGCGTAAAAGTCTCAAATACCCGACTGTACAACAACCAGCTGTCACATCACATAAAACTTATCTCTAATGTGACACTGAACAAACAGAATGGTGTGAGTGTGTGTGTGTGTGTGTGTGTGTGTGTTTGTGTGTGTGTGTGTGTGTGTGTGTTTAGGGGGCAGATTCTCAAGCCGGTTGTTCCCCCCACCCGATCTCGTCAATACCTCGCCCCTGAGGCATTACAGTGGACTGCAGTGTCTCTCACACACGTGCACACACACACACACACACACCCCAAAAAGGACAGACAGTGACACACTCACACTCAGCCCACAAACATGGCCTTGGTCAAACAGGAAGCAGTGGAAAGTGCCAAACTGTTCAGCATCACGTTTTGGTGTCGTTTCCATTCACAACTGATCTGTACCAGAACTAAGTACCTGTTCTGAATGAGCCAGAAACACTTCAGTGCCTTTTATCATTAAACGGATGTTTCAGACTCGTGTTTATTTATTTATCCAGCAGATATTTCACTCCATTCACTGCACATGCTCAGTGTAACACCAAGCTGGAAATTCAGCCACCAAAACACCTCAGATTGTTGTTGTACTTCGGTTGTATTTCTATGCCATCTGTCAAGTTTGCACTTATATCTTCTCCGATCTGTACAAAATACAGTACTGGCACTGATGTCTATGGAAAACTGTATGCAATGTTAAAGTGTACAGAATGCCGATGTGCATGGAACACTGGACTGTAAAAAAAATAAATTAAATAAAAACCTCTAGTATAAGGAACGCTGAAGTGTACTGAACACTGAATTGAAGAAAAAAAAAAGAACCCTACTGAAGTGAACGCAAAACTGAAGTGAATGGAATACTGATGTGTACAGAACGCTAATGTGTATGGAACGCTGAATTGTTTAAAAAAAAAACTTTAGTATATGGAATACTGAAGTGAAAGGAAAAGTAAAGTATACGGAATACTAGTTTTTGTAAAACTCTACTGAATTGTAAAAAGCAAACAAAAAACATATGGAAAGCAGAAGTGTACGGAATACTACAGCATGGAAAACTCAAGCGTAAGGAACATTCAAGTCTATGGGACACTGAAGTGTTTGGGACCCTGAGGAGTACGGAAAGCTGGGAATGTCGTGTGTACACTTCTACAGTTGTAGTGCTGAAGATTGGATTTGCGGCAAGTCCTAAGGAAGTCTTCAGCTCCAAACTGTCCACGATTCAGCACTAATGCTTTGCTTACTGGTCTATTCAAAAGAACCTGAGGCAATCCACAGCACATCCTCCATCAGCTCCCACTGGACATCCTCTAAATCATTACATCCTGAGAGAGAGAGAGAGAGAGAGAGAGAGAGAGAGAGAGAAAGAGCATGCGAGAGCAAGAGAAACCCTGATGAATCTGCTGTTCTTCCCCGGCCTTTACTCGGAGCCCATTTCTTATTCACTCCGGAGGCAGCAGAACGCTCAGATCCGGCCAAAACTGGATATATTTAGACACTCCATTACAAAGAAGGGTGTGTGTATGTGTATGTGTGTGTGGGAGACAGAGACAGCAAGACACAAACTGATTGTCTCTGCGAATAACTCAAAAATGCAGATCCATACACAACCACACGCGCATCAAACACACACACTCACACACACACTCTCACGCTCACACACACACACACACTCTGGAGTGGGCATGGGGAAAGACGGAGAGATAATTACACTTATTACTCTATATTACACACACTTTAATCACTTTCTCTCTTGTTAAGCCCCAAATCATTTACTCAGCTCCCGTCTCTTCCCTCAGGCTACATCAACATGATTACCTATTCCTGATCCTAATAAAAAAAAATGATTTAGAGCGCAGTGGCAGTCGAACACTCACAAACTGGGATTTCTTCTCTCCATTAGTGGGAACAGAAGTGTGCGTGTGTGTGTGTGTGTGTGTATGAGAACATTGGCAGGAACATAAAACCAGGGCAGAAAATCCATCTGCCGTTTAGGACGTGGCAGTGGTGCAGTAACGCTTATGGATCAGCAGGGAAAAAGTTCGCAGTAAGGAAACAGGTGTGATTGACGCCACAGCCGTCTTCTTTAACACACACTCCAGCTCTGTAATTAATCGGATGTTAAGTGAAGTCCTGGTTTGGGCCTGTGGAGTTAGTTCATCAGGAAAAGGCTACAGTTAGTGGGTCAGGGTTTTTTTTTTTGCTGTATACTGTCTCTCACATTATCAGGAACTTTGGCTGTTTTCACATTGGTGTTTTTTTCCCTCGACTTGTTTGCTGGTGCACTTTTAAAACACACTATCGCTGCAGCCATCACTTCTGAATGTTTAAAAAACAAACAAAAAAAAAACAACACAACACTGAGTGATGTCAAGTGATTTTTTATATGGCAGGGTCTGAACAGATCCCACTGTGGACTGTGCTGTAAAAGGGAAAAGCACAATAAGGTGTGTAAGACTGACGTGTAGGGAACGCTGAAGTCCATGGAAAACTGAAGTGTAGGGAAGAATGAGTTCCATGGAAAACTGAAGTGTAGGGAACACTGAGTTCAATGGAAAACTGAAGTGTAGGGAAAGCCGAAGTGTAGGGAACAATGAGGTCCATGGAAAACTGAAGTGTAGGGAAAGCCGAAGTGTAGGGAACACTGAGGTCCATGGAAAACTGAAGTGTAGGGAACACTGAGGTCCATGGAAACTGAAGTGTAGGGAACAATGAGTTCCATGGAAAACTGAAGTGTAGGGAAAGCCGAAGTGTAGGGAACACTGAAGTCCATGGAAAACTGAAGTGTAGGGAAAACTGAAGTCCATGGAAAACTGAAGTGTAGGGAACACTGAAGTCCATGGAAAACTGAAGTGTAGGGAACACTGAGGTCCATGGAAAACTGAAGTATAGGGAAAGCCGAAGTGTAGGGAACACTGAAGTCCATGGAAAACTGAAGTGTAGGGAAAACTGAACTGTATGGAACACTGAAGTGAATACAAACCTCTAATGGAGAACACTGGAGTGTATGGAATACTGAAGTTTACGGAAAACTGAAGTGTATGGAAACTGGGATGTACAAAAGACTAAAGAATGCTGCTTGGACAGTAGAGTATAAAATGCTAAAGTGTATGGAACAATGAGGTCTACAGAAAACTGAAGTGAACGGACAATGCTAGAGTATAGAATGCCGAAGTGTACGGAACACTGAAATTTGTGGAATGCTGAAGTGTATGGAATTTACAAAATGTTAAATTGAAAATAATTTATTCCCAAATTTCCTATGTTGTGTGTTACACCAATCTTTATTTCATCCGCATTACTGATAATAATAAATCTAATCTGCCTAAAAATTTGCAAACCTCTGCTGCAATAAGTGCAGAAACTCCTGCCGAGCCACACAGCGAGCTTCATCACAGTGACAGGAGCTTCCACCGAGTAAGTGTGTACGGAAACGGAGCAATTGATATCGGCAATAATTACGGCATCATTCAAAATAAATGCAGGTCTCATGTGTCATAATAGTGCAGCTCTGATGTGGACAGTAACTTTCAGCTGTTTTGTGTGTGTGTGTGTGTGTGTGTGTGTGTGTCTGGCCATAGGGCTAATTTAAATATTCACAGGCTGGAGAAGGTCGACTCATCAGCGGAATAACACAGAATTGTACATGAAGAGTGTGAATCAAGTGGTAGAAAAGAGAGAGAAAGAGAGAGAGAGAGAGAGAGAAACTGAGAGAAAAACAGAGAGACATGGTACAGAGAATACAGAGAAAGAAAAAAGAGACAAAGACAAAAAGAGAAACAGACAGTAAGAAAGAGACAGAAAAAAGAGATAGAATGTGTGTGTGTGTGAGAGAGAGAGAGAGAGAGAGAGAGAGAGACAGACAGAGACAGAGGGAGACAAACAGTGAGAGACACAGAGAGAGAAATGGAGAAACCAGAGAGAGAGGGAGAAAGACACTAAGAGAGACAGAGAGTGAGATAGATAGCGAGAGAGAGAGAGAAAGAGAGAGAGAGAGACACTGACAGACAGAGAGAGACTGTGTGTGTGTGTGTGTGTGGGTGTGTGTCAAGGCTGCAATTAATAAGTTCTACACTGAGTAACTTTGCATTATTCATTGTGGGGATTAAGATGATAACTGTGAAATTAGAGATTCATTTTCTATCATATTACTAGACTAAGAGCGAAGAGGGAGAGCACAGTGCAAAAAAAGAGGTGTGTGTGTTTATGTGAGAGAGAGCGAGAGAGAGAGAGAGAGAGAGAGAGAAACGGGCTGTGTGTGTAAGAGAAAAAGCACTGTGTGCATGTGTATGTGTGTGTGCGCGACAGAGATAAAGAGAAGGACAGAAACAAAGACGGAGAGACCGTTTGCGCGTGTGTGTGTGTGTGTGTGTGTGTGTGGAGCAGGATTTTGTCATCCTGATACGCATAATGCAGATGACACGCACGTGAAGGGCGAAACAAAAGAGAAACAGTGACGACTTCAAAAGCAGCAAAATGGAGACTACTAGAGCTTCGTCTCTCTCCACATGCGCACACACACACACACACACACAGGGTCTCATCTGATCATTATTAATAGCAAATGTTTGTCCACATATTAACATGGAAGCACGCAGGTGTGGGCGGAGTTTATTATTTTTGTCCTGTTCTTTCCCAAAATGTTGAACGTTTAAAATATTTTCTCTAGTATGTTTTAACTAATATCTAAAAAATTTCCATAGAAAACATTCTCCGACTCCGACCAGTGTGTTAGGAATCGGAATCACAAGAGTCTAAACAGAAACGTTTGCATCTGCAGGATGTCTTGTCTCATTATAGCTCACAGAGTTTGAGTTGTTTTTTTTTGTGTACACATTGTTGCCTGATAGAGGCTTTTTGCAATATAACTTTTTTTCTGATCACAATTTTCCATTTTAAAATATTGCAGTAAACGATTTAATTGTCCAGAAGCAGTGGCCTACAAAAAGAATGTCTTTGTGGACCTCCTACGCAAAATATGCACCGGTTGGCAGGTCTGGTGATGTAATATAATCTGTGATAAACGTCACTGGATATCACGAATGCACGATAATATCGTTATATATCATTAGCCTGATCATGACTTTATTCCACACTCACACAGCAGTTTAACAAAATGTGAGCATTTCCATATCTGTTTAAGAATACAAAATAATCTAAACAAGTTTTTATTTCTTCCAAAAAGCGCTATCTACCCTCTTCCACATACTTGATCTCACAGATGCACACGATTGGCTAGTGTCACTGTGATTGACAGGGGGGAGACGTATGCCCCTCCCACCGAATTTTGTTCCCTCGTCTCCTCTTCTCATCTTGGGGATCGGAACCCGCAATCTATGGACGATAGCGCAAACGTGTTTTAATACGCGTTTTAAACGTGATTTTATAATTTTGTTACAGTTGTACAAATCCACAGTTATCAAATCAACAATGTGAACAGGAATTATAATTATAATTTTAGTAAAAATGGTTGGAAGGTTCAGGAAAAAAGCGGCTAAAAAGGTGCAACCTAAATAGAGTTGTACACGTTTAAATAGTATTCTGTTCGTAAAATAAATCTGCAGTGATTTGTTTTATTTATTTATTTAACAGTTGAAAGGATCCCTGACTGCTCAAGGTCTCCATAAGCAACTTCAACTTTATTCCACAATGACACAGCAGACCTATTTTTTAATATAAAACTAAGATAATTTATAACACTACTAAAAAAATAAGAGATCAAATATAATAAGAAAAACATTCAGGGTGTCTGAGAAGTCCAGCAAAAAAACCGTTTATTTACAAAATTGGCTCAATATGTCCACCATTTGGAGTAGAGTTATTTGGATTGATTCTTCCTTGCTCGGATCCATCGCAGTCTGTAAAAATATAAAAATGTTCCTATATCTATACACCCTAAAATTCTGCGTTTAAATTTTTTCAGAGAGAGATTTGTTACTGATTACTTCCTGTTACTTCCTGGTTTATCTCTTTTTTTATGGAATTCCTGCATCCACTCGGGATCAGATCACGGATACAACCTTAACACTAGCATGATTCCGGGTCTGATTAAATCAGGCTGAGTGAATTCTCTACCTAGACCTCATCATACTTTCCTCACAATCTCTCCTCTTACTTTGAATGTATTACAGAAAAATAATAAAACGAATAAAATCACGCTTCACTTGTGTTATCATTACGAGCACTCGCACCCACACCAGATTTGTTAGGAGACGCTTGGGCTGATGGCAAATTTTATTTGTTCAATCCTGCGAACATGAGCGCCACGACTCTCACACACGCGCATGCACGTCTGAAGTCCTTCCACACGGGTGCGACTGTGATCGTGTCGCGCAGGACGGAATTTGTCTGAGTGGCAAAAACACCCGATCCTGTAATTCTGCTTTCACATGAGCCGAGTGGAAACCCGGCGGCTTTTGTGCGCTGAGTAATAATTCATCATCGCGGCTCAGAGCTGCAGCGAACACAGTGTTTATGGGTGTTAAATAAACCGCAATTTTAAAACGCAACCCACCACACACACACAAACACACACACACACTAAATGGACAGTGTAAGTAAATATGTGTAGAACTCATTAACATGTAAACAAGCTGTGTTGTTTATAGTCTCTCTCTCTCTCTCTCTCTCTCTGTCTGTCTCTGTGTGTGTGTGTGTGTGTGTGTGTGTGTGTGTGTGTGTAGCCGCCAGCCAGTGGACAGACAGTGTTACAAATTAAACAGGAGCTGTGCCTGGCTGGTTAAAGGTCCCTCTCCCTCCCACCTTCTCCCTCTCTCACACACATGCACACACACATCACAAATGAGCCAGGCTCAAGGCTGGTCCATATTGTGTCATTTTAAACACACGCACACACACACACACACACACACACACACACACATGTTCCTCCTCTTCCTCCTCCCCCTCTCGGTGTCCTGCAATTACAGCTCATCATCGTTACCATTACGGCGCTAAACACACACTCGGGTCACATGCTCGGAGATGACTTCAGATGAGTCGGTGTGAAAAACGAGCTCTTCCTCCGAGTGACCTACAAGAAGTTTAAACACACTCGGAGAATTAAAGCGCACGGTCCGGTACGAGCCGGATAACTCCTTTTAACAGAACGGTCAGAATAAAAATGACAGCGTGAACATTAACGGAGCGTCAAGATGCAGAGCCGCCAGATTCCTCTCTTCACTCTCCACTATCCCAGAGGTTACCGAGAGGCTAACGACTAAAAGACAAGCCCCGCGGAATTCCTTATTCTGTTTTGTCAAAAGATGTTGATTCATTTTCTAGAACAGCAGCTCTGACAGTAGTGCAGCTGCAAAGCCCAGGTTGTGTTCGTTTATTTAACATCTACAGAAGGAGCCTCCAGTGTCAGGATGTTCCATAACATTACCAGCATCTACAAATGGATAAAAAGCATGACGTGTTATTCTTTGATGAATAGAAAACTGTAATGGTCAGTAAATTGCTGTGGTATAAGAGGAAATAAACACTTGGAGATGTGCTGTTACAGGAAAACAATCAGCTTCAGAGTGATAAAAGTAACTCTGCTTCATCACACAAACCTGTCGTTGATTATTTTCCTATAACAGCAAGACACTGAGTGTTTTATCTCTTACATCACCCACATCTGATTCTGTATCACTCACCCAACAGGGTGTCAGATCAGATTCACTGACATTTGTGTGTGTGTGTGTGCTTGGCCTGCTAGCTTTACAGGCTAATCCGCGCACCAAGCTGACTTCACTCGACACCCTCCTGTCCTCCGCCCACCATTTAAGTAACTTTAGCTTCATGATAAAAATAACAAGAGCTTCCTGTTTTTTCCATGACACTTCTTCCATCTCTGCTCTTCTCTCCTTTCTCTTGTCATCCTCTCTCTCTCTCTCTTATTCTCTCTCTCTCTCTGGCTGATGCAAACGTGGTTGTTGGTCTGTAACGCCAGTCTCCAAGGTCTCGGGAGCAGCGGTGCGTTTTTCCGTGCCCTCCTCGTGTCCCGTGGCCTCGGCACCCTCCAGTGCCCGCTCCCTCACAATGTCATCATCCGGCTATAAATCTGGAGCTCGTCCGCTTTGACCCTGTGCTTAACGTTCTTAGACCATCGTACACACCCACACACACACCCACACACACACACACACACACACACACAGGACGACTGTGTGGCCAGGATGGATCCCCAGATTGCTATGAGTTGGGGGCTGATCAGACGTAGTGCTCATGGTTGACTAGGAGTCTGTCAGTCGAGTAATTGCATTCTAGTAGAAATTTCTTTAAATTAGTTTAAATCCTGTCCTTTTTTACTGAACGGACGCAAATAAAACAATCCATCGTTACTTAAAGCAGAATTACAAACATGTCACAGCACCGTGTGACGTGCCATCATCCGAAATTATAACAAGCCTTGCATAGTTTCCTCCTTAAAGGTGCAGATTGCCATTTTTAGAGCTGCCATAGGAATGCAAATACTAACTGCCATGTATTAAAACTATATTACACCACAGCGCTGGCAAATTCTCCAATCTGATTGGTCGGAAGGTGTGGATTCGTTTCATATAACAGCATGGTTTGGAAAGAAGTTCCTGGCTGCAACATGAAGGACAGGTTGTTGTTATTGTTCAAGAAAAAAAAAAACAACCAATGATGTAGTGAAGTTTCTTTTTTGTTAGGAGATATTTATGTAGCATTTAAGGAAGGAGTCTCCAGTGTCAGCACTTTGTAACAGTCCCTGAGAAGTTTACGCTTTCTAGTTTCTTGGTAATGAAACAATCTGTGTGTCTTTGTCTCAATAAATTAAAGAGAGAGAAAAAAATGGATGCTGGTGAGGGAACGACTGTTTACGGTTGTTAGAATGTAAGTGAGAGCGGTAGCTAATTGTCTTGTGGACGTTAAATTTCACGACATTAAATATAGCTACAAACCGGTAAAATACGTGATGTTCATTAATAAATCGAAAATTGTAATTGTCTGCAAATCTCTGTGGTATGAGAGGAATAACACATTCTGGAGCGTTCTACAAAAATAATACGCGTTGTGTATCTTTACCTTCGTATATTATTTTCGTATAACAGTGCGGTCCGTCATGCGTTATTCCTTACGTAGCTGAGAGATGGAGGATTATCCCGGAGGTGAAAAACGAAAACAGAATGCCGAAACATCAATCAAGTGCACAACACCACTGTGAATCTCATACAAAATTGCGTGATTATTACTCGTTTAGACGTACGAAATAAAAGACTCGGGGATATGCTCTTAGGAACATTCCTAATTCAGCGTGTTTAGTGTTTATTTTTAGCTTCTACAAGCTTGGAGGCATGAGCGCTGAGAGCTGACTAACACAATCATACGACACGAGATCGATATCAGAGACCAGACAGGATTCTGATTATATTACACTGTGTACGATACTCTCACCTAATGTACTCTATTTATATACATATATAAAATGTTACACTATGTGATGATTTTCAAGCGCAGACGTTATTCATCGCACATCACAATCACATGGATTATCTTTTCATTTGAATGGACAGAGCAAGCTCTATAAAACGTGTGTGTGTGTGTTTGTGTGTGTTTGGATTGTGAGACCCATTACGAACGAGATGTGTGTACTCAGACGAAGAGATCGCATTAAATGCGTCGTGCTGCACTGGAGGTATTTTAGTTTGCTCAAGCCTCAGACAGTGTGTGTAATGAGCTCATGTACAGTTGTTACAGCTCAACGCCGGCTTGCTCTCTCTTGCGCTTTGTTTTTTTTTCCCTCTCTCTCTTTTTATAAGCAAAAAAGTCTTTCTTTAGCTGGTGCAATGACATAATTAGGCTTTCGTTTTAAAGAGCTCTTCATTTAGCATTATGCACTGCGCCTTCTTTCTCCAGAGGAAAAAAAAGAAAAGGCGATTATGTGCACAGCATTTCCGACCCAGATATAGAAAACGGATCCCTCATTATGAGGCATGTGAGTCATCTGATGTACGGCAGCGCTACAAAAAGAAACACGAGCCGTCCAGATCAGGACGAAGGACAATATAACGCAGAGCGAAGTCTGTTCTCTCACCACGCCTCGCTCTTTTGGACAGAAAATAAACTCGAGACTTTATTACGTTGTAAAAGACGGCCGGATACGGGCGAGCCGGCGATTCACACAGGGTCAAAGTGCACGGCTGAGCAAAGCAGCGTGGCTGCGGAAACGTGGCACGACTGACCTTTCGGCCTGAAGACACTACGCTCGATCACTTCTCGCTTAAAATTAAAGATGTCCATCCAGTGAGGAGCAAAACACTGAAATATTTCTCTGGTGCTCTATCAAAAAGGAAAATAGTAACACCAAATGGCCTTTAAAATGCAGCCAGACACTGTGTCGGTGGAAAAGCAGATAAAATCAGGTGTACACACACACACACACACACACACACAGCAGGTGAGCAGCCAGCTGTCATTTGGCAGCGTCTCGTCCAGGGAACATCGCTCTGACATTTCAGGAACCTCACACACACACACAACAAAAAAGCAGTCTGAAATGGCGGCGGGAGCGTGATCTCCAAACACACACAGAGTATTTAGCGGTGTGAAATGGCGGCTGGCCGGAGATGTCTGCTCTGTCACTGACACACACACACACACACACAGTTTTACTTCTTGCACACGTGACCTGTACCAATTAGCAAATAGCTCACAATTATTAAAATCATACATGACTTGAATTGTCCGATGAACTGCGCAGTGACAGTGTGTGTGTGAGTTGCACAATGACAGTGTGTGTGAGAGTTGCACAGTGACAGTGTGTGTGAGAGTTGCACAGTGACAGTGTGTGCATGTATGAGTTGCATAATGGCAGTGTGTGTGTGTGAGTGAGTTGTGCAGTAACCGTGTGTGTGTGTCTGTGCGCATGTGCGTTGTGCAGTGACAGTATGTGTGTGTGTGTGTGTGTGTGAGTTGCACAGTGACAGTGTGTGTGAGTTGCACAGTGACAGCGTGTGTGCGAGTTGCACAGTGACAGTGTGTGCATGTATGAGTTGCACAATGACAGTGTGTGTGTGAGTTGTGCAGTAACTGTGTGTGTGTGTCTGCGCGCATGTGCGTTGTGCAGTGACAGTATGTGTGTGTGTGTGTGTGTGTGTGTGTGTTGCACAGTAACTGTGTGTGTGTGAGAGGTTTTCAGTGTGTTTATTGTGAGTGTGTAATAATTAAACCTCAGACAGTAAACACGCTCTTAATAAAACCGGCCTTGTATAGCTGCAAGTAATCACAGCTGATCCTGGCACTTTGCTCATCTCTGTGTGTGTGTGTGTGTGTGTGTGTGTGTGTATGTGCGCATGTAGCACACTTTGCTCAGCTGAGAAATGATTAACAGCTAGTGACTCACAGCCCCCAACAATGACACACAAAGGTGATAGATACACACACACACACACACACACACACAGACATTCGTGTGCACAAAATCTAGGCCAAACATCCAGGCAACACTGATGCTACATCCTTCCTCCCTCCCTCTTTTTTTTTTTTTTTTTAATAGATAAATGACAGAGGCAGAGGGAATCAAAAGAGCATGCTCAAATAAATATATAAATGAAAAGCAAGAAAGCAAGCAAAGAAAGATAGAATGCCAAAAAAAAGGAGTGCAAACAAGAAAGAAGTAAAGCAAGAAAACAAGAAAGAAGGAAAGAAAGAAAGAAAATGTGTTACTGGTCTTCAGATTTTTTTATTGTGACTCATAAGCAGAGATAACGTACGAGTGTAACGAGTGTAACGAGTGTAACGTACGCTGAGTGAAATGAGGCGGGGAATAAAATGTTTTCGAGCTCGTGTGTAAGGCTCACATGTAAAGCTCACGTTCACAGCACGCATCTTTTAATCAGCAGACTCGCACACAGTGTTTAAAGCAGGAGGAACACACAACATTCATCTGCTGC
Source organism: Pangasianodon gigas (assembly GCA_022758105.1). Lineage (NCBI taxonomy): Eukaryota > Metazoa > Chordata > Actinopteri > Siluriformes > Pangasiidae > Pangasianodon > Pangasianodon gigas. The sequence continues at coordinate 33,086,143 of CM040455.1, read as the reverse complement.
CATATGGCTCCTGCTCTCATGTACTGAGAACGAGCACTTCCTCCAGCCCTCTGTGTGTGTGTGTGTGTGTGTTGTCTCTCTCTTCCTACAACCACTCGTATTTGTTCACTCATCAGCAAATTGAACAGCGTTGTCTCAAATGATGCAAACGGATTAAACACAGAAATCTCACTGAGAACAAACACACATCGGAACAACCATTGGAAAAACATTACACAAATGCATGAAACAAAAATCGATTTTTGGGGGGTGGGGGTGGGGGTGGGGGTGTAGCCGCCGTGCCTCATTACAGATTATGGTGTTTAATGTGTAATCAGAGCGGATATGTGGAGGAAACAATCTCTGGAACACGCACATTCTGGAAATGCATCTTCATTTCCTCTTGATGTAAAGAAACTAAATGTACACTAATGACCATTACATACAGCACTCACTCTCTCTGTTTCTAGTGAAGTCTTTCCATCATTTCACTCTGCAGTGAGTCACGATTCTCACGACTTCATTCCCACTTCCTGTCTGTCTTCCTGTTTACTAACAGTACAATGACTTCCTGTTAGGATCTGTGAGTATCTACACTCATATCCCCGGTTACAGACCGCAGAACAGGATTAGATATTAAAAATATGAGGTCAAATGTCACTTTATTGCCATGACAATTGCCACGCGACGTGCAGCGAGCGCAGAGGGATCCTCGAGCTGCTACAGAGTTCTTAAACAAAATAATGGCACCCTCAGAGAAAGAACGTTTAAAAGCCATTTGTAATTACAGCAGTAAATAATTTTTCAGTGACAGCTATCCACTCATTCAGTGCTACAGCTGGGAGGAGACACAGAGAGACAGACATAGACAGACAGGGAGACAGATAGGCAGAGAGATAGATACATACAGAGGGAGACAGACAGACATTTATAAACAGATATACACACAGATATTCAAGCAGACAAAGAGAGACAAACAGAGAGACAGACAGGCAGACAGACAAGAATACAGATATGCAGACAGATAGATATACAACTGGACAGACAAGATCGATTGATCAATCGACAGATAGATATTAAAGCACAGTGACAGATGAACAGACAGACAGGCAGATAGAAAGACAGACAGATATTCAAGCAGAAAGAAACAGGCACAGAGACAAACAAGGAGATATACACAATCAGCCATAACATTAAAACCACTGACAGGTGAAGTGAATAACACTGATTATCTCGTTACAGTGGCACTAGCCACGGGGTGGGATATATTAGGCAGCAAGTGAACAGTCAGTTCTTGAAGTTGTTGTGTTGGAATCAAGAAAAATGGGCAAGCGTAAGGATCTGAGTGACTTTTACAGAGGCCAAATTGTGATGGCTAGATGACTGGGTCAGAGCATCTCCAAAACTGCAGCCCTTGTGGAGTGTTCCCGGTATGCAGAGGTTAGTACCTACCAAAAGTGGTCCAAGGAAGGACAACCGGTGAACCGGCGACAGGGTCATGGGCACCCAAGGCTCATTGATGCAGGTGTGGAGCGAAGGCTAGCCTGTCTGGTCCGATCCCACAGAAGATCTACTGTAGCACAAATTGCTGAAAAAGTTAATGCTGGCTATGATAGAAAGGTGTCAGAA
>CM040455.1:33074332-33084435 GCA_022758105.1 Pangasianodon gigas | reverse complement strand
TAATAAAAGAAGGTGGCCTGGTCCGATGAATGATGTTTTCTTTTACATCATGTGGACGGCCGGGTGTGTGTGCGTCGCTTACCTGGGGAAGAGATGGCACCAGGATGCACTATGGGAAGAAGGCAAGCTGGCGGAGGCAGTGTGATGCTCTGGACTGTTGGGTTCTGCTGGGGAATCTTGGGTCCTGGCATTCATGTGGTTGTTACTTTGACATGTACCAACAACTTAACCTTGTTGCAGTCCAAGTACACCCCTTCATGGCAACAGTATTCCCTAATGACAGTGGCCTCTTTCAGCAGGATAACGCGCCCTGTCACACTGCAGATTGTTCAGGAATGGTTTGAGGAACAAAGAGTTCAAGGTGTTGACTTGGCCTCCAAACTCCCCAGATCTCAATCCGATCGAGCATCTGTGGTACGTGCTGGACAAACAAGTCAGATCCATGGAGGCCTCACCTCACTACTTACAGGACTTAAAGGATCTGCTGCTAACGTCTTGGTGCCAGATACATCAGCACACCTTCAGAGGTCTTGTGGAGTCCATGCCTCAACGGGTCAGAGCTGTTTTGGTGGCACAAGCGGGGATCTATACAATATCAGGCAGGTGGTTTTAATGTTATGGCTGATCAGTATATGTAGACAAGCAGACAGACAGAGAGAGACACAGACACAGACAGAAATAAAGCCATATAGAGAGACACAGACAGATAGATATACAGATAGTTATACAAGTTAGATAGACAGACATATTCAAGAAGACAGAGAAACAGACAGACAGGTAGGTAGACAGATACACTGACTGATATTCAAGCATACAGAGACAGACAATGAGAAAAACAGACACTAGACACTAGACATCGACAGAGACGCTGCAGACTAGAGACAGACAGAGAGATAAAAAGAGAGACTATAGAGAGACTCTCTCTCTCATACACACACCCACACCTGCCACACACAGATGTTACACTGAATCCAGTTCCAGCTCAAGAGGAAATCAAGAGAAATCTCACAGCACACACCAGCAGCTGCACCTGACACTGCTACACAGCCATTACATTACTGACACAGACACACACACACACACACACACACACACACACAGAGTCGAGGGAGCGTCAGAGTCTGTGTGTGTGTGTGTGTGGGCCAAGGCTGTAGTGGTAACCTTAACCCAGGAAGTTCTTTAGGAACGTCACATCACTTTTATACATCAGTCTTACACAGCACCTGGACTGTGTGTGTGTGCGTGTGTGTGTGTGTGTGTGCATGTGTGTGTGCGCTCGCCCACAGACATCCGTCACGCCTCGCTCTGAACCAGGAAGAGTATGTGCTAAAAACACACCCTCCTCTCTGTCTCTCTCTCGGCTCACGTATCCTGACATTCCAATCTCCTCGCAGCAAGAACAACAAACGCACTGTCATCCTGGCACGGGCGGCCATCTTTAAGAGCTGTGAGTGAGAGAGTGAGCGAGTGAGTGAGTGAGTGTGTGTGTGTCATTACAGATGCTAAGAACCTGGGAGGGGAACAGGTCGCTGTTTGTTTAGAGGATAGTGTTACTCATCCTCGATACGCGACACCAGCTGCACAACAGAACACACACACACACACATACACGTACATCTCACCTTGTGGGGGCGATCAAACACCTTCCTGCTTTAACTGCAGATACTCAAGATTGATGCATCTAGTGTGTGTGTGTGTGTGTGTGTATGTGTGTGTGTGTGTGTGTGTGTATTCATTCTTTTCACCTGTCTCTGACCACAGACAGCTCCAGACTTCCTGTGCTGCTTCTCTGCTGGTGTGCTTTACATCCTAACTGCACAAATCACAACAGTGAGATTGTGATCAACATGCGCACACGCACACACACACACACACACACACACTTTTCACGCTTGCTCTGTAAAGCAGATGCCATCATGAACCTGTCAGAACCACACACTTGGTTTTTCAGTGTGTTGCTTCTGACTATCTGTTGCTCCACCAACCCTGTCTGTCTGTCTGTCTGTCTCTCATCTGTCCCTGTCTATCTCTCTTTCTGTGTCTTCCTCTCTCTTACTCTCTGTGCATCTCTCTCTCTCTTTCCGTCTCTTTCTTAGTCTCTTTTTCCTCCCCATCTCTCTCTCCATATCTCTCTCACCCTTTCTCTCTCCATCTCCTGGTTTCTCTCAGACTCTCTCTCTCTCCCTCTTTCCTCAGCATTAAAAACACATGCGCTGACAGACACTCGAGCATGTGCTCCCTCTGTAGCAGATGGCTGGCCGCAATCTGTGAGCGCTCTGCAAAAGATATCAACAGCCACCGCAAGCCTCAGAGCCTGGCCGTGTGTGTGTGTGTGTGTGCGTGTGTGTGTGTGTGTGTGTGTGTGTGTGTAGCTAAACCCATTTACACATACGTTACCGTGTACAGATATTTTAAAAAAAGCTCCTTTTCTATAAAAACAGCTTTCTGTATGATACTTCAGGAGCTAGAACATTTTTATTTCTCAGTCAAGGTCACGTCAGGGTCACGACAGGGTCACGTCAGGGTCACGTGCAAAGCTAGATAGACAGACAGACAAACAGAAGATTAGGCAGATAGACAGAAAGAGAGATAGATAGACATACAGAAGATTGGACATGCAGATAGACAAACAGAGACAGACAGTCAGACAGTCAGATAGATAGATAGATAGATAGATAGATAAACAGACAGACATAAGATTAGCTAGATAGACAGACAGACAGACTTTAATTATTCTCAAAGGGGAAATTTGGGAAAATAACACAACCTTCAACAAAACTGAATGAAGCATATTTTAAAAAGCATTTTTATTGGATAATAAAAAGTCGATTTTACAGCTGTCCCTAACATATTACAAGTGTACTGGGTCATGGATCTGTTTCCTCTTCTGCTGACTGACTGCTTCGTATGACATCATAAGCAAAATGGCCGCCGTGTCAGTAAGGGGGCTTGTGGGAGTATGTTTGCTCTGATGCTATTATAGTTTTATTAGTAGTGTGCTGACAATTCACCTTTACTTAAGGGCATCGTAGCGATAAAGCACATTTAACAGAAAAACACTGATGGGCTGTAATGATCTGATCCTACACAAGTGTGTGTGTGTGTGTGTGTGTGTGCTACAGTGTGGAAGGTAATCTGTCTTGACCATTTTTATGAAAACGAATCACAAAAAAAACATGTCATTTATTTCCCGTGCCTAGTCAGACTATTACACACACACACACACACACACACAAAATCCTCAACACAAATCCTGACAGGTAAGCATTCGGGCTTCCTTTTGTTCCTCAACTAAACAAATCCACAAGCAAAAAAAAAAAAAAAAAAAGGCAGCTAGACTCATCTCTGTGGAAACGCTGCGTCCAGAGTAAACGACGACGCTCTCCATGGCTTTTGAAGCGGAAAAAAAAACCCTCAGCACATTTTTTTTTCTTTCTCTCCAAGCGGCTGTTAAAAACCCCAAACGTTTTTTTTTGGGTTGAAGCGCGGTGGCGGCGGCGTGGATGCAATATTCATTTTGCTGCAGGAGAACAATCCATGCATAACAATGAGATTAGCTAATGAAATCAGTCATCAACCTGCAATACATACATATTAAAGCAGGCCCTCGCTGTCACTCGCTTTGTGCATCGTTTGTTCTTCCTGCTCTTTCTCTCCCTCTCTCTCTCTCGTTCTGTTTCTCGCTCGCTCTCCCGACCTTTCCCTGTCTCTCTCACCTTGAGGGGTTTGTGCCTATATTAGGACAAAAATAATCATCATTCTAAGCTGCTTTGACCTGTGTGAAAACATGGATACACTCTCTGTCTTTCTCTCTCTCTCTCTCTCTCTCTCTCTCTCTCTCTCACACACACACACACAGTGTGTAACATCATTACAGCACTTTTACAAATCCCTGTGTCCATTTCCTATCACATAACGATATTCGTGAACGTAGAATCATGTATGGAAGGTGAACAGGATCAGTGATAGGAAGCACTTGTAAAATACGCTACAAAATATTATTTTAAATATGCAAAAAGTTTTTATTTGAATCAGAAAAAAAAGTATGAACTACAGAGCATGAGACAGTCAATTTCTTTTAACGGCACCACAAACAAAGGAGAGGGTGCCAATACTTAATTCTTACCCTGTGTTCACACTAGGAGATTGCTCATGTGGCTTATATTTTGAACATAGCAAACGTTACTATTGTCGCTTGCGAGAAGTAGCTATATATAGCTTCTAAAGCTAACTAGTTAAACACAAATTAAATAATGATGATAACTAAGTGTGAAAACTTGCTGTTTGATTTATGTTACATGCTAAGCTTCATAATAGCTACTTTGACAGATTAGTAGCGCAAACTAAGCATACTAGCTACGTACACTCCCCAAACGCATCATCGATCTCTGCTACTTCCCTCCGAGCTTGGTCTGAGGAATCAAACATCTGGATTTGTCGCTTTATTGAGTCATAACTAATTTGCATAGAATTGAAAAAATCTCACTTCAAATGTAGCTTGTTACTGAAATCTGCTGCTCACATAATTATAATGAACAATTACCTTTCGCTTTGCTGCTCGCTAGAGTGAGCACAGGGTCTGTCAAAAACAGTGCAAACTAACGTGGACGTTAGAAATGGAAAAGCGAGCGACAGGAAGTTCCGTGCAGAGTATTTTCCCTACAAACTGACAAAGTAGTAGGACGTTCTGAAAATGTTAAACATAAATACACATTTCTGGTTAAATGTAGTGTTTTGTTGTTTTTTTTTCTATGCTAGCCTTCCTGTAAGCGGAGTAAGCTATCATACGTAAAAAACGTTATGAACCGATTCTAATCAGATTCCAACCGGAGAGCGGAGTGAAACGCCGGAGCAGGAACGGACAATGATTGCTTCTGTTCAGAACAAACCAAGGCAAAAAATAAATCGTTTCTAATGTTTGACGTTGATGTCTCGGGTACTAAGACATTATCAGGGCAATTTTGCGACAACTGACCAATCAGGGACCAGAACTATTTCTAGTCCCGCCCACATGAGCAAGAATTTCATTATTGTGAGGAAACGCAGATGTGATGTTATGCGGAAAGACGAGGTCACTGAGTACTCATCTAAACCAAGAAGCAGAGAAAGGTAGAGGAGTGAAGGGCGCTGATACAGCCTCCCATCTGCCACAGAGCCATAAACACACACACACACACACATACAAAGAGCGAGAGACATCAAGAAAGACAGAGAGAAAGAGAAAGAGAGAGGGAGGGTGCGAGGGAGAAAGAGCTCTGTCGTTCACCTTGGTGTCACCTCTGCTGAGCCGAGTGGGATGATGGGATAGGTAGAGACATGGAGACCCTCGCCTCACACACACACACACACACACACACACACACACACACCTGTCTTCTTCCCTCCTCCATACTCAATCCTTCACTCTCTGTAGGTGCTCATCCATCTCTCTCTCTCTCTCTCTCTCTCTCTCTCTCTCTCTCTCACACACACACACAAAATCTGTGATCACTGGAGCCATTTTAGCCAGCCAGAGATTGTCTCAAAGGTATTCTTGCGGTCTTCCCCCTCCCTTCGCTCTCTTTAAACACACACACGCACACACTCACACACAAACACACACACACACATTTAGAGCACACATACAGCCTCTCAGGGATCCAAACACAACAGCTCATGCTAAAAACACACACAACACACTAAACCGGACAGACAGAGCCTCAGAGACTTTCTCGCACCTGCTGTGTACCGCGCACACACACACACACACACACTCACACACACACACAGAGAGAGAGAGAGAGAGAGAGAGAGAAGTGTGTGTGTGTGTGTGTATGTGTAGCGGGGAGCCGGAGGGCAGGGTTTGAAATGAGAGACAGCGTTTTAAAGAGGAAGCAGAATTTCACCTGTGATTAGTGTAGCTGCAGGGCAAAGAGCTCACTGAACACACACTCCAATCCCCACCTCTCTCCATCTATCTCTCCATCTATCTCCCACCATCTCTCCCTATCTCTGTCACTTTCTCTCCCTCTATCTATCTTTCCTATTACTTCCTGTATTGTCTTTCACTATATACACTCACTCCATGGCAGTGGAGCTTGTATAGTGCAGTGTATCCTGAGTGATGATGGCTATAAAATTGAGCTAAATATCCAAAACAAATTACTGTGGATAAATACATCTTACAAAGTGATACACATTGTAGCACTAATGTTCATGTTTCACAGCTTATTAAATATTACAGAAATCTGTAAAGACAGGAGTCTGTCAGCTCTGAAGCGATCAGCTTTATTTATTTATTTTAACTATTCAGAACTCTTTTGTATAACGATTGTACAACGAGTCGTTGAATTAACAAATCCCTTTCTAGCACAAATGCAAAGTTTCTTCAGCAATAAAAACTAAAAAACTGAGTATCAAGTCTCAGCATCATGTTCGTTATCGAAAACAATCAGAAATTTATTTTCCAGAAAACTACATCCTGGCCGAGGGAGAAACCCCATCCCATTCCTCCTCCAAGGAATGCCGAAAAACTCTCATGCCCTGGCCCTGCTCATTCCCTCTCTCCCCCTCGTTGTTTTCGCTGTCTCCATATCTTCCTGACCTCCTCTCATCTTTCTGTCCCGCCTCCTTCTCTCTATCCCTCCTTTACTCCTCCACTCCACTCTCTCTCCCTCTCTCTTTTAACCAGTGGGGGAGTGACCCGGCAGCTGGGCCCTCAGAAACCACGCAATAAAACATAAAACACACCCCCCCCCCAACTCACACACTCACACAAATATATTCCCTCTGTTCCCCCAAGACCATCTGCACAACACACACACCCACACCCGCACAAACACACACACACACTCCTGAGATCTATGAGGCTGGCTTACATCAGCGAGTGACCCTATAAAAAAAGACTTCAACAAAACAACTTCTACAACTTTGTCGCTGCGGCCTTCAAGAGACTTCCTGGTTGAGACTGAAAGTCGGGAACCAATCACAAGCTGTGGTGTAAGAGGAATAAAACACCTCGGGACGCGCTGTTACAGAAAAACTTCTGAGATGGAAGGATCTCAGTAACCCTAAAACTTTTTACAGGCACACACAGACCCCATCAGACACAGTAGTCCGTGCGTGTGTGTGTGTGTGTGTGTGCAGGAATCCGTATGAAGTGTGTGGGAGAGGTTACCACTTCACACACTGCACATTTTGCAAATGAAATCACTGACAAGTCATTGAGATTTCCTCAAAAATATCTTCCTTGAGGTTAATGCTCCTTTCAAAAATGTGACAAAACCCAAATGCTCTGTAAGGACAAAAGCCTTTAGTTTATTAGTTTGTTAGTGATGAGCTTGTGCCGTAAGCGCAGCATTGGTTTATAGTGTTTGTACCGTTTTATGGCGTGACATCACTCCACATCGCTGACTTAGTGACAACAAGCTGCACCGTTTTTTTATGGAAAACATAAAACCTCATGAAAACTAATTTAACTGACTTATAGAGAGGAGCAATGTCGACAATAGGGCATGTTTGCATTGATCCAAAAACATCATGAGGTTATAAAATAAAATGCCCAGAAAACTAACACAAAGTTAGCGAGTCAAGATTACACATTACTTACTTAAGTTAAAAAAATATTTACAGGAAATCATAAACAGCTTTTCACTGATATAAGAAAGTGTTCTTCATATATGGTCTCATACTTGTAAATTTATAACTATTCATAACACGGTTAATAGATATGCAAAATGATGACAGTTAATGTTATATTTAGGGGCGGGGTTAAGGGTGCAGTTAAAATTCAGACCTTTTCTTTTGAATTCATTTGCATAAAATTGAACAGAATTGTATTAATGTTTTGCACCATATGGATTTTTTCCCCCAATAAAGTAACTTTCTACCACAGCGCTTTTGAATTCTGGATTGTGATTGGTCAGAGGGTGTTGATTCATTTGCGAGTTTTTTTTTGTCTTGTTAGCTTCAAGAGAGAGAAAAAAAATGAAGCTGTTGAACGAATGAATGTTTATAGCTGCTATAACCTAAGTAATAAAGGGAACTGACTTGTTCGCAGTCGTTCCACAACATTAAATGCAGCTATAAATGGATAAAAAGCATGACAAAATAAACATTTTGTTAACAGTGGCAAATTGCTGTGGTATAAAAGGAACAAAACACGCCAGGACGTGCTGTTATAGGAAAGTAATCAACTTTAGGCTGCTGACAGTAACTCATCACACCACCCTGTAGTTGATTATTTTCCTATGACTGCACAACACAGTGCATTTCATTCCTTATGTAATATATAATAAGATATGAAAATAAAATGGATACTAGTATGACATGACTAAAAATTTAAAGGAAACTTTCGTCAAAATGCTAAACTAACGTATAAATTGCATGGACATAATCACTTCTTTTACACACACACACACACACACACACACACACACACTCAAACTGGCTATTGTACACTGCATTTGACCTGTAGGTGTGTGTGTGATTCACAGTGGTGAGCTTCAGTAAAGTGCAACCACACCTTTCTATATTTGCCCTTCACAAAGACATAAATAATGACTCCACTCTGTGTGTGTGTATGTGTGCGTGTGTGTGTGTGTGTGTATAAATTAGCTGTGCACAGCACTCTTGAGACACATCCCACGCCGGACACATGCAGGGAAAGATAGAGAGATGAGGTAGGAGAGAGAAAGAGAGAGAGAGAGAAAGAGAAAGGGAGAGAGAGAGAGTGAGCCGAGAGCAAAATGGAGGGAAGAGGAAAAAAGCAGTGGGAGAGGATGGTATATGACAGGGCTTAGACTGATGCGCATGAACACACACAAACGCACGCGCACACACACACACACACACACACTCCCCTTCCCTCTCTGCGTGCAACTGCGGTGTAAATGTCATCATGTACACAGTTTATCCTCTGTGTGAGCGAGAGGAGCAGATGGAAGGAGGGAGAGAGGGAAGAGGGGGGAAAAAGGAAGAGAGAAAGAGAGAGAGAAAGAGTGAGCAAGCCCACTGCGGAGAGGAGGAGAGGAGCGCAGCAGCCTCTCCTGTCGTTCCTTCATTAGTATTCCAGCGCTCACTCTTCAGAGCCATCTTCACACACCGATTTTAGCATCAGCGACGCAGGAGAAAGGCTCAGGGCCTGCGACGCAAACAATCGTTCCGGCCATTTCTCTGCATTTCGCATTCCTCTTCATCCCGAAGTTGCTGAACGCCGGACAAAGCTCCATACCACTGTGTGAATCTCCATCTTGCAGATGAGATGACACACATTGCAATATGTAGTATATGATACAATACAAAAACGATACAGTTAAACACGTAATGATTCGAATTCACTACTGATCTGATACGATTCAGTTTGGCTCTGATATGATTCGATTCAGCACCGATACGATTCAATTTCACTCCAATACTATTCGGTACAGCTCCAACACAATTAGATTCAGGTTTGAAACAATATGATTCAGTTCAGTTTTCCACCGCAGAAATGTTTTCAGACTTTCTCATCTCTCAGACGATACGATATGACACACATCCCAATATATAATATACCATACAAAAAAAATGCTAGTTAGACAAGTAATGATTCGATACACTTCAATTCACTGAGGTGATACTAATTCCATTCAGTTTTGATACAATTTGATTCAGCTCTGATTCAATTTGATTCTGCTCTGACATGCTTCATTTCAGCTCTGATGCGATTCAATTCAGCTCTGATTAGATTCAAATCAGCTCTGACGTGATTCCATTCAGCTCTGATACGCTTCAATTCAGCACCGATATGATTCAATTCAGCTCTGATGCGATTCAATTCAGCTCTGATGCGATTCAATTCAGCTCTGATTATATTCAAATCAGCTCTGACGTGATTCCATTCAGCTCTGATACGCTTCAATTCAGCACCGATATGATTCAATTCAGCTCTGATGCGATTCAATTCAGCTCTGATGCGATTCAATTCAGCACTGCTGCGATTCAATTCAGTTCTGATGCGATTCAATTCAGCACTGATGCGATTCAGTTCGGCTCTGATGTGATTCAATCCAGCTCTGATACGCTTCAATTCAGTGCTGATGTGATTCAATTCAGCGCTGATGTGACTCAATTTAGCGCTGATA
>CM040455.1:33051832-33069332 GCA_022758105.1 Pangasianodon gigas | reverse complement strand
GGCTCCAGTTCCATCATTCTTGCTCCAAATCTCCTCAGCAGGAAACACACACACACACACACACACACACACACAGAGCTGTCCTTGAAAAAGAGAGAGCAGCACTTCCCACATCTGTTCTTTTAGCCATCCTCCTTGAATTTTTTTTCGACACTCCACTTCCTCATTTCCTGCTCCTTCGCCACTTCGATTTTCAAGGCCGCTGTGGGCGGGGTTAATTTTCTTTTTTCCACCATGGCCCAAATGGGGAACTTGGGAGGAAGCGTGGACGATTACACACGCTCATGTGCGAGTGAGTTAAAGCCAGACTGAAGTTTATTTTTCCTCACGGGGACTTGTACTGAGGACGCATGCGTTAAAGAACACAAAACTGCACTGGTATAAGAGGAATAAAACACTTCAGGGCATGCTGTTATAGGAAAATAATCCTAAATAGCTGAGTAATCATACACACAAATGCAGGCCATTCAAAAATGAGCAGGTGAAGCAGGTGGGTGTGGCTTGTATATCACTGGGGGCATTTATAAATTTGCATATTCATATAACCTGGACTTCTTGACTAGAGTAAACCTGCTGCAGCTTTTGTGTGTTTTTAGATGAGAATTTGTGCAGAAAGTGATTTATCAATTAATGCAGAAACAATTTTATGCTCTTCTAAACATTTTTTTAAAAAGACAGAATGAGAAAGGCACAAAGGAAGATAAAAAGAAAAAAGATTGAAATAGAGAAGACATCTGGAGAAGAAAGGAAGAGATATTTAAAAAAAAAAACCAATACCACATAGTTTCAATCCCTGGCTTTTAAATCTGGGAAAAGGCCGGCCTCACACAGGACAGGATATTTTAAGAAACTCAGACGAGGGAAAAAAAAAAACAACAAACAACACTGTGGCTGTTTTCTCCGTTCTCCCCTCTGAGTCCTGAGAGAACGGCGCATCTGCTGAGGAAGACTCCGCTCCGTGGAGATCAACCTCGACTTTCCTGCTTCAACTTTCAGACCTCCCTCTGGGTGCCTCGCCGGCCCCGAGTCCTTTCTGCGCTTTTTTTTCTCCATGAGAACCAGAAAACTGGCCGAGCGTGCGCTCCGAGTGACCGCCCCTCCCCACCCTGCTAAAAATGGCAAGTCATAATATGTAGGTTCGGACATCTTTAAACACATATTTAATGCTTTATTAAAGACAAGGAAATCTGAAAAAATAGAGGAGTCTGAAGTGATGTAATTATTAATAATCATAGGTACAGTCTTCAGATTTTTACAGACAGCTGCAAGAGGAAAAAATAGAGTCGCTCGTTGTTTTTTTATCGAACGCTAGAACAGGAGGACGCAGGCAAGAAAGGCAAGGAGAAAGGACAAAATGTCGCTGTGCGATGATGCCTCGTTCTTTCCTACAATTCTCAAAAGAAATCGATGCTCCGTCGGGGCCTCCATTACCATTATTGATTGGGGTACGGTGGCCGAGGTGGACAGGAGCGGGCGTGATGTGTCTCAGCTCCTCACAAGGAACAGAGTCCTCAGAAAGGAAAATATATATATATATAAAGCGATCACACCCACAGCCACACAATCATATTTCACACGCCTGCATGAGAAAAATGCTATTAGAAGGTGGATAAATTTGAGTAGAAAAATAGACGAGAGCAAGAGAAAGTGCTGGAGGGAGAGAGAAAGAGAGAGAGACAGAGAGAGCAGAAAGGATGGAGGGAGGAAAGAAAAGAAAAGGACTGTCCTTGTGTTTCTGTCACTTTCTGCAACCACCAGGGACCGGGACAATGAAGCGGAGCAGCGACGGCTCGGCCTGGGTAACGGCACGTTCCTCGCCTTCTGCCGCACCATTCATTGCCAGATTAAAGAGTTTTAGAAAGAAAACACGGCTGTGAGGAGGTGCAGAGTTTGAAAAATCACCCAAAAATGAAATGTTATCATTTTTTATTAAGTATCAGTCACACATCGAGTGTCACTTAAGCTTTATACAGAACAGATTTTTTTTTAGCGTAATTTTTACCAGATCTCATGTCTGTGATTTTAGCTCCATCTGAATCACGTCATGGAAAGATTACGCTGTGTTTTATTTTGTATAAAACAAGCAGATATAAGCAGATATGTTGGTAACGATTGTGTTATAATCTGTGAAAAAATAGGTTTTGCCCTTTTTCTTCACTCTAGGAAGCCCTCTCGGTCTTATCTATCATCGCACGCCGAAATAAAAAAAAAAAATCACAATAAAATATAGACGACGTTTCAAAGAAGCAACACTTCCAGGAATTTCGGGAAAGCCATTGAGCTGTTGAGTAACATGACTTGTTATGGTCACGTGACCTACTAATGAGTACGTGCAACAATGATAATAAAATTCAAAGCAAATCAGCGTGTATTAAAATGAGGCGTGTGTGTATACATCATGAAGACACACCCATCATATATCCTGTATGAACAGACAACATTACTAAACACACAAAACCCACAGACAGACACACACACATACACACACACGTGTCCGGAAACATAATCCAGTTCAAATGCTCACTTCTCAGCACACTTTATCATGTTTCTGTTTAAATTCAGTGTATTCTTATTGCATTTATTTTATTCCACATGTCCACATTTATTTTGTATATTTTGTGCGAGCATCACCACAGTGTACATAAGTCTTGATACAACATGCAATTAATAAACAAATCGACATCCTCGTGAAAAAGGGATGAGCAGACGCACACCACAAGCGAACAAGAAAGACGGCACACATCCGAAAAAATTAAATAAAATAAAAGTTGTTTTGTGATTAAAAACCGGTACTCACTGTGTGGGAGTGTCCTCAGCTCTGTAACATCACTGCTCTTCCACCTGAGAGAGACACACACACACACACACACACACACAGTTTTAGTTTAGTTCTCATGTTGGATGATCACATGACACGATGTGCCTGAGACAAAAGGAGTTAAATATACAGAGACCTTTAGCCTGAAGGGAGTGAACTGGCAAAAACAAGTTTCGCCTTTGTGGTCAAACCGTGAAAAACCATGATGTTTGCACCCAGACCTTGTGGCTGGCATGGGCTCCACACACACACACACACATACATACACACATCCACATGCCCACACATGTGGGGCTAAACACACACACATTCGCACTCCCAGTTCCATTTTTTTCCTGTTAAACCTGTTGGAATTATAGTCAGCCTTTAAGTCTCCGGGTGTGTGGGATGATTTTTCCTAGTGCACATGCCGAGAGAACCGGCCCTCTCCGGTTTTCTCACGGCCTTAACTCTCTCTCTCTCTCTGTTTGTGTGTGTGTATTTATCACGCAATGTGTGTGTTTATCAGAGAACAGATACATTTTCCAATCTCCACAATCAGCATGAACCACAGAAACATACACACACACACAAACACACACACAGCCCATGAGCGAAAGGCCACAAAAAAAATGCACGGCGCACACCCAAAACAGAAAAACCAAACCGCAAACAAAACAGCATACAGACTGAGTCAGTTCCTCTTTTTTGCGCATTACAAATAAAGTGCTGGAAATTTTGCCACCAGAGAGCTGGAACTGTGCTTTTGGGAACCGATGGGATTTGGGGGGGGAGGGGCTAAAAGCACCGCTTGCTGCTGATTGGTTACAGCTACGATGTTACGCAAGATACGCACTAGATTTTCGTTTGGAGTTTGTTTGAGAAACTTCAAGCTTTGAACAGATCATGGATTCAACTCACAAGCCCAAGAGAGCCTAATCAAAGCGACGCTGACCAATCGTAGATGTCCGTAAGGTCATGAATGAGGAAGAGGGCAGTTAGTGTTTTTTCCCCCCAAGGTATGTAGCATGAGCATCTTCATGAGTCTCGAAGGAAACTCGTGTTAGCCCAAGTTTGAAATATTAAAAAGGATTTTCCAAAAGAGTCAGAATGAAGCCAGATTAGATTAAACATAGAAAGAAATCGCAGTGCACTCTGTCATGACGTTATACATGGAAACATCGATGCGGCCATTTTTATCCTCGTCTCACATGAAGGTGAACCAGACTGCTCCGGTTTGGCCCAGTTCTTGTTTGTGAAACTTTTCAGGAGGACGTGTGCAGAATCTGCATCTCTCCATACACACTGCACTGTTTAATCATGTGACAGGATGCTTGTGCTTAATCCTGGACGAGATAGTCCTCGCTGCACAAGTCTACAAGAGGGTGGAGCTGGACCTGATCCAACTCCTCCTATAACAATAACCCCTAACCCATGTACATCACAGAACACACACACGCACGCACGCGCACATACACATACACACACACACACTTACACGAGTCTAGCCTGAAACAGTTGTCTCCACTGCCTGGACTTTTGGTTCTGCAGCTTATTTTGCGCTGTTTAAATTGCATCAATTCAGTTTCAATTTATTTATATAATGTCACAGAGCAGATTTTCAACGTTGCTGGTTTGAGTCTTGCATTAAAATGCTATTTTTTATTTTGCAATCCATGAATAAAATTAGATACGACAAGAGGAACGATTCGATTAAATACTGCACTAAACTAAACACTACAGCTAATAAAAAGCATTGTTTATTACCTGACCCATCATAACCCCTTGTCTATGACTCTGTGCTGCGTATAGACGATGAAGGATTCAACTCTGGATGATAAAATGTATTCGCAAAGCCTAGGGGCAAAAAATAAAATTAGCCCCCCAAAGGAGTGCTAATGCACTGGACCCCCTACTTTGGACCATTTTTCGTTCCCTTGCGCTCCATGTGTATTCAACCCTTTTTTTATTTTCATCATCTTTGTGCCTCATTGTGAAGATGTCTAACACCGGCTACACATTCAGACAAATCCACCTGCAGCTAATTGCACTTTAGTGGACGACACATTTTTAAAAAAATTAACACAATTTTTAAAAAATGTGAGAGAAATGAAACTGGTTAAATATGAAGATAGCCCCGAGGCTGGAGGAAGTATTTCAGTTTCGGAACACGTCTGGCTTTGTGGTCAAACTGTGAAGATTATGCGGGGAAAAAACAACACACTATACTGCACATGTAACACATGTTACGCCTGCGATATCGTGGATCTACGAATAATAAAAAAAAAAACGAGCCTGAAAGAGGACTGCACACGCGAAATGGACACCGAGGACACGCATAGCATTGTTGGAGCTGATGCTGCTGCGAGGACTACAGCGGCGTCGGCCATAATGACAGCTCTGATGTGGAGATAATGGCAGGCGCATCAGCGATGCCGATCATCCTATACATGCTGAACGTCCACACGCAGGGTTGATTACAGCGTCTCACGCCTTCTTCTTCTGAGACACACTCGGAGTTGCAGCAGTTCACTCTTCTCCATTTCCATCTCCATCGAAAAAAGCGACCTGACAGTACATTTTTTATTTCTGTGGCCCGAGGGAAAGGAATTTAGATGAAATGATGATGCTGTTGGCCAGAGGGCAAACCGTGCTCGCGCACGTGTACGTAGCAAGCGCGTACACATGCTGAAGTCGGGTGATTCTTCAGGGAGGCTCGAGGCAGCCATCTTACCGAAGCCTTTGGAGAAAAACAGGCAAGTCCTGACAATTCAAGCGTCCCGGCGCAGGAAACCGAACCCCAAACAGCAGTGATTCATCTTCTCGTCAGATTATTTCACTGCACAAAGCCTGCCGCTCCTCTGCTTCCTCTTTCTCTCTGTCTCGAGTGTGTCTCGAGGCCTGCAGGCCTGTCTCTTGTCACCTCAGCTGCAACTGAAAAGCAAAAATGTGCGTTTCTTGTTGGTGAAACGAACACACACTCAGCTTTTTTTTGTTCCTGTTGATTCTCAGACCTATAATTGTCTTCTTTCATAGTTTAGTCATTAGGAGTTGGTGGCCGGAGGAGTGTGTGAGAAGGAGAAAAGGGGGCCTTAAAAGAGGATCCAGCCATTTCTCATCTCTGTAAACACTTCCTCTAAAATGGCCACCAGATAATTAGCCCCATCTGAGAGCAGCTCCGGCCTCAGCCGCCTGCTCTGCGGCTCATCACTCACACGCTAACAGGAGAGAGGCGACACACACACACACACGTCTCCCCCCTTTCTTCTTCTCTCAAACACCCTCACCCTCACCACACACTCTCTGTCTTCGGCTGAATGAAGGATGAACGTGGTGCCACGGCGGCGATTTTTCTGCACGCGTGTGGGAGAGGAGGCAGCACCCCGAGCTGGGACGACGCGGCTGGATTAATATTCCTCTCATTTCCGCGTCTTCACTTTCCCCCCCTTACCTTTGAAGTTCTGTGCAAATGAACACCAGATGCAAGCAGGGGAGGAGAGAAAGCACGAGAAAGAGCGAGAAAGAGGATCCACAGAGGTGGCTCCACATGTGAGAGCCATTTGTACTTCTTTTTTTTTCTTTAAACAAAAAGCACAAACGGCGGCGTGGCCAGCCGCCTGCCTCTGCACAACATCTGGAACGCGTTTCACGCACAAACCCGAATGTGAAACACATCACAGCAAACAAATAAACTAGATAATGAAGGACTCACTTAAGGTTTTCCGGCTGAGGGAATGAGTCTGGAAAACTGGGAGCCACACACACACACACACACACACACACACACACACACAGTTCAATCATACTCAGCAACATATCCTTTCAATTATAGGAAAACCTCAGTATTTTTCAACATCATCTGTATGCAGTTGGATTCTGATTGGTCAGAAGGTGTCGATTAATTTTCTATAACAGCAGCACTGACAGTGAATATTAATGCGCACGTCGCAATACGTTATCGTTTCTATAGTTACAGCTCATTCACAGGGACTTGTACGGCGGACGCTCCACATAAACGGATTAGAGTATCGCTGATATGGTGAAGTTTTCTGTGAGGAGATGTTTATTTAACATTTATGGAAGGAGTCTCCAGGGTCCGAGGTAAAGCTGTAAGTTTGCCAACATCTTCAGGACGGAGGAGTTTACACTTTTTGCGGTTTCTTGGTAACATGCCAAGCTGCCGGGGCAGGAGTGTTTGGGAGTAAAGAAAGATAGGCTGGTGAGGGAACGACTGGGAAAATAATCAACTTCCGAGCCTGGAACTGTGTTTCATCACAACATTCTGTTGTTGATTATTTTCCTATAACAGCACGTATCGAAGTGTTTTATTCCTTTATTTGTTTTAAATCTAACTGGTGTGTCGTAATCACACATAAGCTAAAGATGCGATGGAGGCTTTAGCGTCAGGCTTCGTCAGTCCGCAGCGAGGAGAAGAGCTCCGTGCAACCAAACAGGCCTTGAGATTTCACCGTGTGAAGGTCAACCCTGCTGCCTACGCAGCTGTCGTGCCTCACACACACACACAGAAACACAGACACACACAGGAGACTGAACCTTTCGTCCGTCATCAAGGCAATCCACGCCTCCATCACCCTGCCAGTTACCATGGCGAAAAATCCCCCTCTTTTTAAAAACGAACAGTCTCAAGCAAACAGTGAACGCTGGGACGACGGCGTCCTCGGGGGCTTAACATGGACGCATAAGCAGCTGTGATCGATGAGTGTTGGTTTTCCGGGCTTGTGTGTGTCGTTTCAAAGTAGCGAAGCACTATTTAGAAGAAAAATCAAGCGTTTTAGCGTCAACGTGCAGAACTGAAGCAGTACAGCGTTCAGGCATGAGCCGAGGTGTTGGCATGCTGTAGCGCAGGAGGTCACGACCCTGCACCTAGACAGCACACTTTCTCCAGAGTGTAACACAAACCCTAACCTGATGCAGCAATCGATGAACGCGGGAAGCTCTCGGAACTCAGAATCACGTCCTTTTCTACCTCTGTGCGTTCCTAGTCGGAGGTTACGAGATTTAGTCGATATACACCATAATACACTTCACCCTGCTCCTCCGAGTACCTGAGGGCATTTTCACACGTGGTCTGCACTCACGACTGATTCTGCCCCCTGGGGCTAAAAAAATGTTTGCGTTTGCGTTCACACAGAAGAATTCCTTTCGAGCCATGGCTCGATCCGAGCAATCCTATACCTCACACTTTTGTGCATGCAGGTTTGCAAAATGTTCAGCGCTACGTTAAAACCTGCAGGCGTTTTCACACAACACGCTCGGGACGAGAAGTGAATTTTTCTCAGTGCTCTCAGTGCAAGCACTCCCACCACAAAGGCGAGCTACATAGCTCCAGTGCTATGAAAGTCTGGTTTTATACATCAACAACAATAACAAATCGTTTCCCAGCATCACAAAAGTAAAAACGAGAAGCAATATAACAAATTGAACCCATCATGTGACATGATGTACATGGTACAACATAGGGATAGCTTCCAAGGTTCAGGGATCGGCTCTCTGGGCTGCTCCCAGGCCTGAAAACGGCGGTCACTCTTCACCTATTGTCCCGGACTCTGCGCTCAAACGACACTAGTGCGAGGAGAGAAAAAACGCAAGCCCCCGGAAAGAGCTTTCTGCTGCACTATCATGCTGTCTTGCCTGTTTTCACTG
This sequence comes from Pangasianodon gigas, assembly GCA_022758105.1. NCBI lineage: Eukaryota > Metazoa > Chordata > Actinopteri > Siluriformes > Pangasiidae > Pangasianodon > Pangasianodon gigas. The sequence continues at coordinate 33,060,871 of CM040455.1, read as the reverse complement.
CTAGTTCGTTTGCGAGTACAAACCAAAGCTTTATTTGCTTTTTGTGCCTTTTTTTTGGTTTGGACGTTTTCATGATGCAATGAGTTTCAACTGTACAAAATCGTTTGAGTCGTCTGACATCTGACTCTGGACACTTGTTGGTTCTTATACAAGTTGTTTTGCATCATTGTTCATCCAAATGTACATTTATTTGAAAAAAAAAAAACGGTAGAACATTATTACTGTTAATACAGTTTATGGCTTAATAAAGCATTTTCTCTGATGTTTCTTCCTGCACTTAGGGTCTGAAGTTTGTATTTGCTGCCGTGTTAGCTGAAGAGCTGAAAAGCTGAAAATGAAACTAACTGACATTATACCCTGGTGTGTTCTCACTCTCGGTGCGCTTCTTCACGAAAGAGAGAACACCGCGATCACACTCGGGTCCGAGAGTGTTTGAGCGACGTGGTCTCGGTTCGCTTCCAATAGAATTGTAGTGAGAAAGCGATTTGACTCAGAATTGACTCAGGAAGTGACTCAACCTGCCGTGTGTTTTCGAGCTGTTAGTTGTTAAACTGAGCCAAAAGACAGAAAAACAGTTTTTATTCCAAACTTCAATCTATGGGTTTTTTTTGGGGGTTTTGGTTTAAATTTGCGGTGTTACACCAAACCAAACGGCAAACGAAGCAGAAGTATCAATTTCACTCTGACTCAGACTGGGCAAACAGACTAATAGGTGTGAAAGTGCCAGTAATGAACTGAACTAAGGTTCATATAGACAAGAATCAACAGCTGTCATTGTTGGTGCATCAGTGGAGCGTTCACGTCTCTGAAAACAACCTAAAAAAACCTTCTGTTTGTCTTTTCTGGTCCGCTTAAACGTGTTTATCAAACAGAAAACAAGCCGAAAGCACTAACGTCTTAGAGACTCAGCAAACTGAATAACAGTGAGAAAGTGAGAAAGTGACCTTAGAATTGTGCTAAATACAAATTATTAATTATTTCTCAAACCAAAGGTTGGTTTACAGAGAGCCCAATTACAAAAGTATGAAAAATAAATGGCATATTTGCTAATATTAAGAGCACAGTGAAACTAAAGGTCGGCGTTATTACGCTGAAAGGAAGAGGAGAGGAGGAATCACACCACTGTGATTTTCTCTCTATTAAAAGCATTAAGGTTCTGATGTGTTCCGGTTAGTGCTGCACGATACATCATTCGTTAATCGTTACTGGAATACTGGCCTTTACGGTACGGAAACGCAAATAGGTGTATAAATCTGAAAGACACATTTAGGATGGACACGGCTTGGGGTCATAAAAAGTTCTATCAATTACCCTTTGGGGTCCAAAACTTTTTGGGAACTCTTACTGCTGTAATACAAACTATAGTTTTGAGGTGATAGTGCAGAAGAGAAGCAGCGTGTTGCTGCTGTAAGGCAGTATTGAGCTGGAGCACAGCGTGACGAGACTGTGACATGTGTCCTGAGAGTGAGTGATGGATGGATGGATGGATGGATGGATAGATGCTCTCCTCCCCTGAGCCGGATGAGATGAGCTCCCGACTTTCCTGAAAGACGCTGTTGCTCCTGCAGCATGCTTAAATTAGCCTGCTGCATGCTAACTCGCAGCAACACGGCATGTTTCCATCCTCACACACGCGAGATCGCACACAAACACGCAAGTGTACCTGAGAGTACTGCCTCGGTTGTTGTTGTTTTTTTTAACGCCTGCGCAGATCAAGTTGCACTTCTTACACCAACACTCCCCTCCTGTGATGGCTTTAATTATGGATAAGAACTACACACCGAGCTCACCGACAAGCGTCGCTCCTCACAATGCTGCATTGTTCGCGTTTTAAACTCGACCAGTCGCTGGTTTCAGCTTGGGTTTTGGTGTGAGACAGACAGGACTGAAATCACAGACACTCCAGCAAATCTAGTCTCATCCAAATACACCTTATATTACTTGTAACATTCATTCATTCATCTCCAGTATCCGTGATCTTGGATCCGGAGCCTGTTCTGGGAATACTGAGCACAAGGTGTGAGCATTCACCCCGGACAGGACGCCAGGATTCCACTCACACACATTCACACCTCGGGGGAAATTTAGAGAAGCCGGTGAAAACCCACACAGTCACTCTGCACAGACAGTAACCCGAGCTCAGGATCAAACCTGAAGCTCTGAGACAGCAATGTGACTAATTATAACATCATTCCAAGCGGGTTCGAATCCTGATGAGAACACAGCCATCTGTAGCCGGGAGTCAAGAGACGGGCGTACACGTTCTCTCTCCCCTAGCCAATCACAGGCATCTGTGAGCTCATGTATGAGGAAGAGGGCAGATAGCGCTTTCCTCCGTGTGTGTTACGCAACTCTATGACGCAGCATGAGCACCAGATAAGATGCCAAGGTTGGCTTCAAAAAACTAGCAAGACCAAAATGCGGAAAAAATGATGTGGTTACAAACTTCTATTACACGTTAATAACATCATACACGTAACTTTAATCAGGCTACATGAAATTCCTTACAAATAAGCGACTAACATGACTAAACATTCAACTTTTAATGTTTAAACATTACTGATTAGTTTATGGCTATAAATAGAACAGGTCAAGTTGAAGAGGTTATGTCTTGTTTTGCACCGTAGCTTCACGTTACCATGAACTCTGAACAGATGAGACGTCCGTTCTGAATTAGACGCGAGGAAAATAAACGTACACAACTCTATTCAAACATCTTTAAACCTTCTGTTTACGTCGTTGACTCTTTTTTTTTTCAAAAACATGTCAATACTTCACTAATCAGCCTAGAGAGGGTAATGAAATAAAAAAAAATCTATAAAAGTCATAAGAAACGCCTTCCTTTCTAGATGAGCTGCCTTCAGCTAAATAATTTACATAAATGTATGTGATTGTTCACAACAAGCTATTCATGGAGCAGCTGAACTACAGAATGCTGTAGTATTTATAAAAAAGAAAGAAAAAAGAAGCAAATGTCAGACACCAAACTACATTTGGGTTAAAAGAGAAATTGTGCAAATTGGATTTTTTTCCCCTGAACCTTTCCTTTTAAAAGCTCTTTCTGTTATCTTGTGAATCTTAGTCATAGTCAGCTCTCATATTACAGACAAGTTCTACAGCTAAAGTTCTATTTATCGAGCAAAGAGAAAAGGAAAGTGGAAAGAAGAGAGAGAAGCTTTACACCTGAGTTTTGAAAAGCAAAGCACAGCTCAGATCTTCACTTCAGGCAGTAGAGATGAACTCGACCGTGCACACACACACACAGACACTCAAAAATACATACACAAACCCACACCCATCACACAAATGGCATCCTTTGTGCTTTTTTCAGTTCTGTGGCCTAAACCACAGTGCTGAATAATTCTCAGACGTCACTCATTACATGACCAGCCATTTGTGTGTGCATGTGTGTGAGATAACTCTGCAATGTCTGAAACCCATGGCCTAATCCGGGGTGTGTGGACTCCAGAAACAAGCCTGGATTACAGGCCCCTAATCCCAGCCCGTCAATCTGGACATCTTTTGTTTAAAGTGCAGCGCTAAAACGAGCTCGCTCGGGTTCGTGCTAATCCGCACGACGTGTGTTTACTCTTCAGAGCTTGGGTTTTACCTCCGGTTAGCCACATTCTACCTAAAAATACACTCCTGTTTACTGCTGTGTGGCTGAACGCGGTACACACTTTGCGCTAATCTGTATGTTTTCTGTAAGGAAGTTTTTATGTGACATTTATGGAAGGAGTCTCCAGTGTCAGCGCTTTGTAAGAGTCAGACGTAAAGCTGTAACTTTTTTAACGACATCTTCAGGACAGAGAAGTTTACACTTTGTGGTTTCTCAGTTACATGACAAGCTTCAAGGAAGAGAAACTTTTTGTTTCACGGAACATTAAATGTGACTATAAACGGATAAAAAGTATGACTTCCTTTTTTTAAGAATTAAAAAAATCTTAATTGTTTGCAAACTGCTGTTGTATAAGAGGATTTCAGGCCGTGCTGTTATTGGAAAATAATGGACTTCGGGGTGGTAACAGTGACTGCGCTGTATCACACCACCCTGTCGTTGATGATTTTCCTACAACAGCACATCCTGAAGTGTTTTACTTCTCATACATATCAGTATAATTCAATGGCCAAGACTAAAGTCATAGTTAAATGGACATGAAGTGCTTTTTTAAGTAGAATGTGTCATAATATCTCTCACTAATGGCGCAAAACAACACAAACAAATCACGATAGTGTTTCATGTTTATAGCTCTAATTTCACTCGGATCCCAGGTGGGACCTGAACATACTTCCTTCTTATATCATGCATCATCAAAGCATGACACAAACAGCGTGTTTCTATATACAGGGTAGACTTAGAAAGATTCTCTGTGCTTTGTTCTCTTCACGGTCATTTTGCGTTTGCTAGAAAATTAAAAATGCAAAAAAAAAAAAAAAAAAAAACCTGGCTGAGGCGCTCTCTGCAAGCGCAGCTAAAACGAAAAGCCTTTTGTGGCAGCAGTGACCAGATTTTAAATGCAGCTGGATCAATAAATAAGAGGGGGCTGTACAAGCACAATCTCAGAGTGTCTTCGAGCATCCCTCCGTGTGTGTGTGTGTGTGTGTGTGTGTGTGTGGATGGGAGTTGAGGGAGTAGAGGGAAAGGAGGGGGTCAAATACTGCACGTCCTGCAGACAGCTGTCTCAGTGCAGTAAATTCTGCTCATCTAAAAAGCGCCAGAAAAAAAAATCCCATCTCATTTCTCTTCCTCCCGCTCTCTGTTCCCCCCCCCCCCCCCCCCCCCCCCCCCCCCCCCCCCCCCCCCCCCCCCCCACACAGGAGGAGACGGCGTTCCTGCCGTTCCTGCAAGCCTCTGCTATTTCTGCTCAGGATGCAAATATAGCGATAAGCAGGCGAACAAATAGGCCAAACTACTGGCATTTCCAGCTCGGGCTCCATTATCTCAGCAGGGACTCTCGAGTGTGTGAGCGGCGTGGCCGACGCATGAGCAATATGATGGGAGGACAAACGGCACCGGAGAGACGTGAGAGCACCAAAACAAAAAGTCAAAGCACTCCTCCAAGCCTCATTTAGGAAAGGTAGGAGAGAGAAAGCAAAAAAAGACAGCAAATAAAAGTAGAACGACTGCCTTGTGTGTGAATGCGCGAGTGTGTGCGCGCTGACCAGAAAGTATGAGATCAGCATCACTGATTAACGAGATAGCACAATAAAAAGAGGATGAAAAGCGGTGAGAACTTGAGCTCGACACGAAAGACACAAACAAGGCTTGCTGTGCACAAACGCAAAACTTCCTCCAAAAAAAAGGAAAAGGAAAAAAACCGAGAGACGTTACTGCAGCGTGCGTGCTGCTCGTTTAGCTCTCCTGCCGTTTTCTTCGGGGAAGAATCAACCTTTTCACCTTGTCTGTGAAAAAAACAAGAACCCAGGCTGCCTACACAAAAATAACCTTGGGTTTCGTCAAGGAGATTCTCACGTTGAATGATAAATAGAAGCCCAGGGGACGCCGGGGCGAGAAAGCAGCTAATTGCCTGCAACTGAAAGTCGGGCCCTTGCGCATCGCTCAGGTTTTTTTTTTTTTTTAGGAGAAAAAAAACACGAGGATGTGGTTGTGCACAAAAAGGAAGTTTAGTGAGCATGGGGTTTCTTCTGCACCCCTGGTCCTCGTTACCACGGACCTGAAGGTAACGAGGTGCACGGTTCATGCTGCAATTACAGAATCTGCTTGTGACTTGCTCGAGTCCTTATGATAATGTGTGCGCTGGAAAAGTAAACAACACGACCTGCAAACTGCAGCTTCGTTTCAGGAACGGCGCATATCTGTATCTACATCTACAACTATATGTACATCTACATCTATATCTATATCTATTTCAATAACTAGCTTTAAAATGAAAAATGAGTGAACAGGAGACACAGAAACACGTACCTACATACAAACGACTCGCTGACCTGCCATCGGTTATCGGCTGGATGTTATCGGGCAGTTAGTAGAACGATGTGTGACGGTTATTTTTGCACAGCTGGAGGTCTGTCCGTTATTGCAATACCGTGTAAAATAAATTAACACGTGTTTATCTTGCATTGAGGCACGCAAGAGAAAACCGATTCACATTCTCTCAGGTGAATAAGCTTATACTGTCGAATCCTGGATCCTGATTGGTCAAAAGGTGCTCCTATACCAGCACATGTTTATAATTAATGTACTTGCTCTGATAGGTTATCGTTTCCATAGTAACAAGTTCATTCCCAGGGGTTAGTACGGCAGACGCACCATGTAATCTTCACCTAATGATAAACTAATTAAACATGGGTCATGTTAACGAATAAAAACAGATCATTAATCATTGACATTTTCTGTAAGGAGGCTTGAAGCTGTAACTTGAAGTTTTCCGACATCTTCGGGACAAAGTTGTTTACTCATTTTGTGGTTTCTCGGTAAGCTGCGTTCTTTTTTTTTTTTTTTGTCTTATTAACTTCATGAGAAAGAAAAAGACAGTGAACTGTTTACACCTGCTATAATGTAAGAGATAACATGATCTCAGGACTTTCCACATCATTACATGTACCTATAAACAGATAAAAAGTGTTCCTTAATACATAAAAACTCGATCATTGGTGAATTTTTCTAGTATAAGATGAATAAAACACTTCAGGAAATGCTGTTATTGGAAACTCCGCTTCATCACACCACCACGCTACCGTCGTCGATTATCTTCCTGTTTAGTGTTTTATTCTATACATAACCCTAAAATGATCATACACACTGTGTAACTGATGATATCAGGGCATCATTAACACCGATTCAGTTGTTTACACCGATAGCTCAACGTCGATAATGCAAACTGAAGCTGTGTGCGCAAGGAAAAAGGAAAAAGGAAAAAGCCCAGCAGCGCCGTGCTCTCACCCGTCTCTTCTGATCAGTTCTTGCTCTGTTGAGCACAACTCACTCCGCTTGGCCTAATTTTTGGTTTCTGTGCCTTAAATCTGTCGCTAGGTCCGTGTGCCAAGGTGGGCCTCGCCACATGGCGCAACCGTGTTAGCAAAAGATTTTGGTTTTGGTTCGTGGAGGTTCTTAAATCGCTGACCACACTTGGTGTGCGTCTGTTTGTCGTTCTCTACAAGTTACAAGAACCTCAACTATGCACGGTGACTCGGGCTATCAAACAAACACACACACACACACAACCAGGCGGTTCAACGGCTTTCTCAGTGCAGATCTTTTCTAACAGACTCCTCTTATCACCACTCCAGGATTAGATGACCATGCATATTGGATTGTTTACGCCGTAACCATGCAAAGTTACCATTTGCACGACTTCTACGACCTACGTTTTTTTGTGTTAATCAGCTTACTAACCAGGATTTGTTTGCTGCAACCTTCGAGCTAATTCCTAGGGTTGTGAGGGCGTCTTCTTTCTCGCAAAGGCCTAACTTTATCCGTATCCTGACAGGAAAACAACATCCTGCTCTGAATGTGCGAGGCAGACACTCCAACTCTTAGGCGAGACTGACAGTTTTTTCTTTCTTTCTTTTCTTTTTTTTTTTTTTTTATGTCCGCCACAGCCAGAGACATTTCGTGGCTTTGGGTGTGCTTCACAGAGCACAGTATGAGATCTCTTCAAACCCCAACAGCACAAACAGGTCCTGACAGATTTGTTCTCCCTAATTCGCAGTAAAGGAAACAGCACAAGTGTATTAGAGGTCTTCTTTCTGTGTGCTCAGCTGCGACACACACTCACACTCACTCACTCACACTCACACACACACACCCACCCAAAGAAAAAGCCAACAATAGACACATTTCTAATGGAAGAGGAGAGTGGGTGAGACTGTTCCGTTTCAATTCACTGATACCGCTAATGGCTTCTTAGCGGTTCCATGAAATCAAGCAGCTGTCAAGTCGATGCATCAGGAGCAGGAGGAGGAAGAGGCGGCATTCCCACAAGAGAAAAGCATCGCGTCAGGATGTTTGCCTCAACATCTGCTCCCCTGCACTCACAGCTTTTTTTTTTCTTTCACAGAAGCACACATCCAGACAAAGAAACGGAAGAGCAAACAGCTCACCTCCACATCTGATGCATAAATTCTGTTAAAACAGCGCTTTTTTAAAAGGATCGTCCGGACCCGCGTTATCGGTACTATCCCTCGACCCCTGACTAGCAACGTGACACGTTTGTGTTTTTAATGAGCCACACATGAAGAAGGAACGTTCCCATGAGCTGATCATATGATCATGTTACAAGCATCAAGTTCACAAAGTCTGAAAAAGAAGCATGGGCACAACACATCAACTTCCTGTTCAACGTCCTTCTAACTTTAACACAGCTTTAATAAGCAAAAAAAAAAACCATAAATAAAGCGCCTACGTTAATCAGACTGATCAAAATTGAAGATAAAGTCATCATGACATGAGATAAGATGCGTAAGAGGTTTCATGTGAGCGCGAATGTAAATCAGAACGCGTAAAATAATACTTCACATCTCGTTTGATCAGCTTTCTGGTCCCCCTGATCAAAAACCTGAAGGTAAATGAAATCATCATCATCATTCAAATTCTATCAGCTTATATCACTGAGAGCTCAGAAAAGTAAAAAAATGACAAAAAGGACAGATCTGTAATGTAAATAATGAATCATCAGAGTATTAAAATAACATTCATCGCCTCCGCTTTGGCACTCGCTGCTGTATTTTACATATTTATTTATTTATCTTATTAAATAATAATGCTATGTAGTAATGGTCTGGAACATGTGTTCCCGGCATTAAAGATCTGCGTTCCTGCTTCTTACTCATCACATAAGTCATCTTTCTAAAATGCAATAACCATTACAGCCTGACTGTGTGATTCATCGATTCCCAAGAGACCAAAATAATAATCATTTTAAAAAAGGTTAATTTTCTAAATATAGTTGAGAACATATCAAAAAAAAAAAAAAGAAAGAAAAATAAAGAGCTGTTTAAGAGTTACTTAGTTATTTATAATTGAATTATGAACAGTTGTATAGTTTGCTTAGTTAAAGCATGCTGTTATTATAATTA
>CM040455.1:33008786-33045669 GCA_022758105.1 Pangasianodon gigas | reverse complement strand
GGGGGGGGGGGGGGCAGATGCTCTTGTTGATCCTCCCGCCTGCAAATGTGTGCATACACACCACTCAGGAGTGAGACACAGAGATTTGTAATTGTGTTGCTAGCTCCTCATTAGGGTGTGTGTGTGTGTGTGTGTGTGTGTGTGTGTGTGTGTGTGTGTGAAGCTCTCATCATGGCTAGCTGCGTCATTAACGGAGGCTGGGCCTCTCCACATGCAGCCAGAATGTCAGCCGTACCTCGGTCATTTGTAACATAATAAGTGCGAGTACAATGAGAGCAATGCAAGCCCATGGGGGAGGATGACGTGTGTGTGTGTGTGTGTGTGTGTTGGGGGGGACATGCAAGGCTTTAAGGCTTTAAAAAAAAAGAAAACAAGCTTGATCAGAAAGTATAATGAGCCACCAAAAAAGGAAAAAGCTGGTAAAGATGAGCTCCCTCGAGACGGATGGAAAACAAATTAATGTGGCGATTTGGATTTAATTATTATTTTTCTATTAGCGAGCAGAAAAGGAGAAGAGGTGTCCATCAAGCGGCGGAGCTGTGAGCATACACTTATTGATTTTCCCCCCACCAAGCAGACCTCTCTCTCTCTCCCGCTCTGTTCCCTCCATTTTTTTTGCCCAGCACATGGGGGAATTTGGATTTTAATCATCTTAGTTTACCACGTCCCCAATTCTATTAAAAAACACGAACCTTCCAGCGCCAGAAAAGGCACTTAATTTCCAATGACACAAATCTCTCTCTCTCTCTCTCTCTCTCTCTCTCTCTATCTATCTCCCTCTCCCTCCATAAGACGTAAACGGGTGTCTTTACACAAATTGCTGGCCTGAGGTTTTGTCTGGCTTTTTTCCCTCTTTTTTGGTGTGTAATTGAATTCTGCTTGTCTTGCTTTAGCCGTATGTGAAATTACTAGGCTGAGAGTTAATAATTGTAAAAGAGACAATTGGTCGAGCTTATTAATCTGTGTTTAAAAGCAGATAAATAGGAAAGTGTGTGTGTGTGTATGTTTTCCCCTCAGCTGAATGTGAAACAGTTATTCAGTCATAGAAACAGAAGCTACTGGTGCTCATACTCGTGCTCGTACTCGTGCTCGCACTCGTGCTCGTACTCGTGCTCGCACTCGTGCTCGCACTCGTGCTCGTACTCGTGCTCGTACTCGTGCTCGTACTCGTGCTCGTACACGTGCTGTTACTCATGCTCGTACTCATGCTCTTACTCGTGCTCAACAATTACGCGACGTCCTAAACAGACGCTTTTCCGTTAAGTATTCAAACTGTTTGCTCGTCTGTCAGCGTCGCTATTTGTATCCATAAATAAAAGATGACCTTTAAATGTTTACATAATTTATACAGCTATAAATTCTTAATATATGAGAGTGAGGAGGAGAAGGAGAGCCTGGCTGATTGGGGATCACAAGCTGATATGATTGGGGTGTGTGTGTGTGTGTGAGTGATTGTAAAGAAGGGCTGAGCTAATATGTGGAGATTACTGGGTGGTCATTACAGTGGACAAAAAAGAAATAAAGAAAGAAGAAGTAGGTGAAGAAGAGAAAGAACAAGAATGAAGAATAAAGAAGAAGATGAAAGATAGAATGAAAGGAAGGGATGTAGAAGAAGTAGAACAAAGATGAATTGGAGGATGAAGGAGAAGATGAAGGAAGAAAAAAAGAATATGAATGAAGAAAGAAAGAAAGAAAGAAAGAGTGTTGAAGAAGGAAAAAAGAAAACAGAAGAAGATGAAGGAAAAGAAAATGAAGAACAAGAAGGAACAAGAGGGAAAAACAAAGAAGAAGGAGAAGAAGAAGGAAAATTAAAGAAAGGAAATGAAAGGCAGAAGAAATAAGTGAAGAAGACAGAAAAGAATGAAGTTGATGAGCAAGAAAGAAAAACAAGCAGAAAAAAGAAAGAGAAAGAAAGAAAGGTAAGTAGAAGAAGATGAAATAAGAAAATGAAGAAAAAGAAAAAAGAAGAAAAAAAGGAAAGGAAAAGAAAGGAAAGTACAAAAGGGATGGAAAATTTGCAAAGAAAGGAAAAATGTCAGACAGAAATAAAAATCAGTGCAACAAAAGGAAGGAAGAAAGAAAGGAAAAGGAAGGAACAACAAGCAGAAAGTAGAAGGAAGAAGAAAGAGCAGAGATGAGTAGAAGGAAGAAAGAAAGAAAGAAAGAAAGAAATGCAGCCACGCAGAGAATGCTAGCTGTTGCTTTGACATCACTGAGGCCTCATGGGAGTTTAGCAATGTTGATGATTCCTCTGACCTTTGACCTCTTTGGTTTGAAGCGTTTGCTGGCATCCGTGAAGAAACGGTAGCCAGAGCGAGTGCAGCGTTTCAGCACTAGTGTGAGTGTGTGTGAGTGTGTGTGAGGCGTCCATTACGCTGTCTGCGCAGGGAACAATGGGCTCTGATCAAAATGGTGGGGATGAGGTAAACAGTCAGGAAGTGATAGAGTCATAGAGTGAACCACACGGGGGATAATCACGTGAGGCAGGGAGGTAGTGTGTGTGTGTGTGTGTGTGTGTGTGTAAGGGGGGGAGGCGGGTGACAGAACACTGACATCAGCCCTTAGTCATTCTTTCTCTCTATCTCTGTCTCTCTCTTAGACACACAAACACACACACAAACACACACACACACACACACAAGAGCATGCTTGTGTGCGCTCTCTCGGGGAGAGGAGTCATTAGTGCCAGGAAAATAGGAAATCTAGTCGTGGCTACAAATCAAACATGTTTCCAGAAAGCAGAGAGTCATTGCTAGAAGCTAAAATGCATTTAAAAAGAAAATTATTATTATTATTATTATTATTATTATTATTATTATTATTATTATAACTGGTTATACCTCCTACAGCCTCAGAAGCACTTTTGTCTGTCTCTCTGGAATCTTTCTGTACTACACATGATTATATGATATACATACATTCACTGGCCAGTTTAATAGGAACATTCAGTTATCCAATTAGCCAATCGTGTGACAGCAGCGCAATGTAGACACAGGTCAAGCGCTTCAGTTAATTTTCACATCAAGCATCAGAACGAGGAAAAAAAAAATGATCTCAGTGACTTTGACACGGCATGGTTGTTTGTGGTTTGAATCTTTCAAAAAAATCCTCTGGGATTTTCACACAAGACAGACTGTAGAGTTTATACAGAATGGTGTGAAAAACAAAAAAACATCTTGTTCTGTGTGCGGAAACGTCTTGCTGCTTGATGAGAGAGAATGTCAGAGGAGGAAGGCCAGACTGCTTCGAGCTGACAGGAAGGCTACAGTAACCCAAATAACCACTCTTTACAACAGTGGTGAGCAGAAAAGCATCTCAACATGTGGAACCTTGAGGTGGATGGACTACAACAGCAGAAGACCACATCGGGTCTCAGATTCTTTATTAGATTAGATATTAAGGGCAGATTCTTCAGATGTGATCTTCCACTGTTGTAGCCTCAAGGTTCGACCTCTGGTGTGTTCTGAGATTCTTTTCTGCTCACCACAGTTGTAAAGAGTGGTTATTTGAGTTAGCCAGTAGCCTTCTGGTCAACAGTCTGGACGTTCTTTTCCGACCACACACAGACCTGGATGTTTTTTGGTTTTCGCATCGTTCTGTGTAAAATCTAGAGATTGTCGAGTGTGAAAATCCCAGGAGCTCAGCAGATTCTGAAATATTCAAACTGAAACCAGCAACTATGACCCAGTCAGCGTCACCGAGGTCTCATGTTCTCATTCTGATGTTTGACATGAGCATTATCCAGACTTGTATCAGCAAGATGTTATGCATTGTGCTGCTGCTACATGATTGGCTGATTGGATAATTGCAATATTTGCATGAATGACCAGGTGTACATGTGTTCCTAATAAAGTGGTCGCAGGGGCCTATGCCTATATTCTTAGAGAGGACCCAGAATTCCTAGCTACGGCTAATAATTCATTCCCTTGCCTGAATTCACAACATTCACCAGTTATAACAGTTTATAACTGATATAAGCGACGTCCTCCTTCTCCTCCTCCGCCTCCTCTCCCTCCTTCAGCTATGATATATCAGAGTACGCATCAACCAGCCAGAGAGAAAGAAACATTAACAGGATTAATAATAAAGGCAACAGGGAGCGTCGCAGGAATATAGATTGTGTTCGTGGCGAGATCAGTAAAATAAGATCTGTCAAGCAGCCGTGCAAACAGATCGTCGTCGGGCCTACTTATGCACAGAAGGAAGAAGGAAGAAGAAGAAGAGAACGCATGGCAGCTCAGAGATTAGCATTCAACTTTGCCTCCATTTGTAAAGACAATTTCATTTTAATAAGCAGGACTATTTATTTCACTGTGAGCTGCGTGAGCACCAGGAAATATCTGACATAGTCCATTTGAAGTGATGCATTAAAACAACATTTCGAAGTGAATAAGCAAATGCTTCTCTGTTCAGCCTCGACGTGCCGTAGCAGTCAACTGGAACGAGGGAAAAGGCGAGCTGTCGTTGTTGCGTGCTCACAGTTTACTTTAAATAGAACAATCTGTGCCATAACTGATTTGTCTATCAATGCATCAGACCAAAAACAAAAAGACGAAGGAAGAAGGAGAAGAACACCGTGCAGGGTGTAACAGTTTGCTGCAGAGAGGTGTTTCATTTCAAACACATGCTTCAGCCCTTATCATTAGACCTGTGTGAAACAGCCCACTTCCTTTCCACCTGCCCGAGGATGGCTCAGCTTGTGTATCAGCCCTGGCTTTGGGCTCTTTCGCTTTTAAAGAAGTCCCACAGCCACACAGAATAAAGAGTAATCTGAGGAGGAGGTGGAGGTGGAGGAGGAGGTGGAGGAGGAGGAGTGGTGCTTCATACCATTTACCTGCCTGAAAAAAAAGCAGACAGATCAGTTCCGGGTTTCTGTGCACGCTGCATTAGTACAGATCTGTTAAAGTAATCACTGAATGAGAACATTTCTAATATTGTGCAAAACCACAGGCTGGTCATTACAGATAGACAGACAGACAGACAGAGAGACAGAGAAAGGGAAGAGGAAATAAATTAGCGAAGAACTTGGGGGAAAAAAAGGAGCAAAGAAAGAAAAGCAAACAAATAAACAAGACAGAAATAGAAATTAGACAATGTGCAAGTCATTTCAACCATATACAGGTGGTACAGTATACAGTGAAACGAAACAACGGTCCTCCAGGACCACATATGGTGCTACATAAACCAACACAAAACTACCCGAGAAAGAAACAAAGAAAACCTAAGCTGAACCAAAACCAAAGAAAGAGAGAAAGAAATCCGAAGTAGATAAACACAGAAGGAAGAAGGAATAAGAAGAAATAAGAAAGAAAGAAAGAAAGAAAGAAAGAAAGACCGTAAGGAGCAAGGAACAAGAAAAATGAACAAGACAGAAAAATACATTAAGACAAAGATGAAGGAGAAAGATGGGGGAAAAAAATAAGGAAAAAAGGAAGTTGAGTAGCAAAGAAAGAAAAGGAAACAAATCAACAAGACAGAAATTTAAAAAATTTTTAAAAGCAACTAAAGAAAGAAAGATGATGGAAGAAAGAAAAGAAGAAGGAAAACTATTGAAGAACAAAGAAGATACTGTAAGTAAATAAAATAAATGGAAGAAAGAAGGAAGTATGACAAAGGGACAAGAAGGAACAACAAAGAGAAAGAAAGAAAGAAAGAAAGAAAGAAAGAAAGAAAGAAAGAAAGAAAAAGAAGAGGAGGAGTGGTGCTTCATACCACTTAGGTTTCAGATAAAAGCAGACATGTCATCTCTGTGAATAGTGCTTTAATAAAACCAACTAAAACTGAAAATTATTAAGTGTAAAGAAACAGTTGTTTGTATTCTTTCTCTCTCTCTCTCTCTCTCTCTCTCTCTGTGGTTGGATTGAAATGTTCACTGTAATGGTCAGCTACATCAGGGTGGTGTTTGTGTAGCGCTCTGTCTGCTGTGATTAGGAGTTGGAGGTCAGTGCAGCGTGAGCTCCAGGCCTGAGCACATTTACACCAGCCTCCATGTTGTCTGATCAAAAAACAGGCCAGTGAGGAGACTGACCACGACTCCACACCCCGGCGTGTGTGTGTGTGTGTGTGTGTGTGTGTGTGTGTGTGTATCTTATTGGGCACTAAATGATAGGAATATCTAACAGTTTTGACCTTATGGGGACATTTGGCATCACATTAATCATTAATTAGCTGCATTAATAATTATGTCAGTGGAAGGAACTCACAAGGATAGGAAAGACAGACGTGTGTGTGTGTGTGTGTGTGTGTGTGTGTGTGTTTATCCCCCACGAGCCGTCCATCTCCACACAGCGGGGTGGTTTTGGGTGGAGCGCAAATCACATAATCACAGCAGTCCCTGTGTGCACCTGGAGGTCTGGAAAATACTAAACAGTGTTCAAGTAGTGGCATATACTGTATCTGTGTGTGTGTGTGTGTGTGTGTGTGTGTGTGTGTTTTGTCTGGATGTAAATTTAACACTAATAAAGCAATGCACTTAATTCCTAATGTAGCAGATTTGTTGCAGTTCTGATTAAAAAAGTTCTTTTTTTTAAAAAAAAAAGAAAAAGGATACAGTCAGGTTACCCTGTAAAAAAACACTGAAAAGAAAGAAAGAAAGAAAGAAAGAAAGAAAGAAAGAGATGAATGGACAAGAAGGAAGAACAAAGACGCAAAGGAAGGAAGGAAGAAGAAAGATGGAAAAGAAGGATATTAAGGAACAAGAAGAAAAAGAAACAAACAAATGAACAAAAAATTCAAACATGGAGCAAGAAGAAAAAGAAAGAAAACTAAGGAAGAGGATAGAAGAAGAATAAAGAAGAAACTAGGAAGATGAAAAAAGGAAGATAAAGAGCAAAGAAAGAAAACAAAAAATTAACAAATAGAAAGAAAGAAAGAAAGAAAGAAAGAGCGCTTGTGCTTTATCCTGGTCAGGGTCATGGTGGAATACTATCCCAGGAATACTGGGTGTGAGTCAGTGGGACACCAGTTCATCACAGGACAACATGCACACACACACACACACCTAGAGGCAATTTCAAACCACATTTTACCCTCTGACATGTTTTTGGTAGGTGGGAGGAAACCAGAGAACCTGGAAGGAACCCATATGCACATGAGGAGAACATGTGAAATTCCACATGGAGAGAAATCCGAGGTCAGGATCGAACCAGGATGGAACTGATATTATTTATAAGCATAATGAGTTTGCTGATGAGCAGTAGTGATGTGAGAGCGGTCTGGAGAGTGTGTATGCCACCACCCATACTGCAGTGTGTGGTTATCATGTCCTCTGGAAGAGCCTGACCCAGAGTGGAGGAGCTGGAGAATGTGGAGAATTAGGGGGATGGCGTGGGAAAGCTGCAGTAAGGGAGTGTGGCAGTGGAAAAAAAAAGCAAAGAAAAAAAAAAGCAAAGTGGGCTCCAGGCATTCCTCTGTGATTACCACATGTGTGGAAAAAAGGAGGCCAGACATTCCTTCTGCCGTATCTGAAGCTTGCTGACTTCTGGCCCTGATCCCTACTTCTCCCCCTCTTCATTAAAAAAGGAAGATTTTTTTGTTCCTTCTCTGTGAACATTGTGTAGGCTGTTGTGTAGTCTTCAAAGCATGTTTTCCTGCAGAGGAGCACGCTCTCGCATCACACACCTACAAGCTTTCAATCCTCACTCTTCCTTCATCTTATAAAACACAGAGAAAACACAATGCACAAAACAGTCTGCTTCAGATGCAACACATTTATCTGTGTTTAGAAAATCCTGATCATCCACAACCGAGGAGGCCAACAGACACGAACACTCCGGACCTGAATGTTCAAAACCCAACCTGCTCATGAAGTCAAAACAGATACATGATCAGAAATAAAAACGAACAAGACCATTCAAGCTACACCACACACACACACACACACACACACACACACACACACAGAACTCTACACTTATTACGAGTGTGTCAAAAGAAAGAAAGAAAGAAAGAAAAATCAGGCAAGGAGCAACATAACATGAAAGAAAGAAAGAAAGAAAGAAAGAAAGAAAGAACCAGGCAAGGAGCGACATAACATGGAAGGAAGGAAGGAATAACGAAAGAACAAAAGAAAGGGGATGAAATGCATGAAGAAAGGTGGAATAAAGAAGGACGTTAAGGAGCAAAGAAAGAAAACCTAACAAAATATTCAGACTGGAAAGAAAGAAAGAAGTTAAGGAGTAAAATGATTAACTGTAAAATGCTAATTAAAGCTACACCACACACACACACACACACACACACACACACTCCAGGTAGAAAACCATTCCCACAGAGCTGGACAGATCAGTACTCTTTTGTTCTGTATAATTGTATATAATTAATTGCTGGATCTTTTGCTAAAACGTGAAATCTCTCCACACTCCACGTGCACAAATCTGAGCGCATTAGCATATTTATGATTATTGGGGCTTGTAGGCGTCTTGGTGTAGGTTATTGCATTAGGATTTAAATACAATAGCGCTGATGTTTATTTTTCTAATTAATGTCTCATTAGCACATCTGCAGCATTTCTAATTAACTCAGTGATAGGGTAAATAGCACGTGGCTCCATTCGAACAGAAACGCAAAGTGCAGCAGCAGCACGAGGATGAAGCAGTGCGACACACAGCGCCCTCTGGCGACACACACACAAACTTCTGCTGGAGTTCAGTGCGAAAGTTTGTGCCCCCCTCCCCTGCTTAAAGAGAGAAGATCTGGCAAAAATGAGCAACATTACAGCGACCCAGTACATATATACAGATATATTTATTAACAAGCTCAAAAGTTTCTGACGTGTTAGTTTGTTAGTTACTTCTTTTAAATGTGTCTCATTAAAGGGATCTAATGATATAAAACATAAAGCAGTAGTGTTGCATAAAAATAAAAAAAACTACAAAAAGCTACTTTGTCATGCTGGAACAGGTTTGAGCCTCCTAGTTCCAGTCAAGGGAAATTGTTAAGCTACAGCACACAAAGACATTCTCTACAAGTCTGTGCTTCAAACTTGGTGGCAGCAGGTTTGGGTGTGATGGTCAGGTGTCCACAAACCTTTAGCCACATAGTGTACAGAATTAACAGTGCAACAGTTAGAATAACACAAAAACAGATAACGTGGACACAAAGCATAACACCTGGGCAGTGTAATAATGTAATATGTAATAATAATAATAATAATAATAATAATAATAATAATAGGCACTCTAGACCAGTGGTTCTCAATTTTTTTGCAGCCACGGATCCCATTAAAGTATAAATAAATCTCAGGTACTGTATCAGTACAGATTTATTTTATGAATAGAATCCAAATATTTAAATTTTAAACTCATTATTTAAATGTATACAATAATATTTTGGGCTATTTATTAAAGACACAGAACTTTTTATTGCTGAAACCTCAACTAACAGAACACATTAGGTCCAAGTTGACATTGTTTATATCTTTACTTGTTTTTAAGTTTTTAAGTCAAACAGGCTACTAATTAATCGATTGATTAATCGACTGATTGATTGATTGATTGGTTGATTGTACTACATTTATGATAGATTTCCATATGCTGATAAAACCACACATACTGCCATATAAGGCATATGTAATTTTTCTCTCAGAGGAATTATTCTTAACACTTCTCCATACCTCAGTATGAAGTTTTAATTCTTAGCATTTAACGTCTTTTTTTTATTATTATTATTATTAAAAAACATGACAAATCTGGTTTATAACACTTAAACTAATTTATTTACAGTCTTACTGATGACGTTACTGCATCACACAAACATTTATTCAGTGTCAAAACATCAATTTCTAAATTCAGCGATCTGATTGAACGGTGGAGAGACACGTAGGCGGGACACGTCTCATTTCCCGCTCTCCTATTGGTCGCACCACGTGTCAATCACCAGCCACAAGATGGCGTTGTTGCCTTCTTGTTTCCTAAAGGAGCGCTGCGCGAGTCACGTGACCTCCCCTATATCAACACACGGAGCGCCATTAATGATAAAAAAGGACGGGAAATCAGAGGTGAGACACTTTTTTTGCGTTCAGGAGACGGATTTTTCTGCCAAAATTCAGCTACGCGTTAACGTAAAAACGACTTTATGGATAAAACGTGTCGGTGAAATGCCTGACAAGCTTTGTTATACGTTGCTTTTGTTGGTTGTTGTTGTTTTTTTGCTAGTTAAAAAAAAAAAAAGTAGACAGAGTTGTTAGCAGGCTAGCTAGCTGTTAGCTTGCTAACGGAAGAAATACACGGCCTGGAGTTTGTTCTAGCTTTGCAACATTATTAATTCGGGTGATATACAAGAAAATCTATTGGTAATTAAATCGATTTTTTTTCGGTAATATTGTGTAACTCCTTGTTAGCTTGTTTGAGCTTTAACTTGTGTGTTTTAGCTCGGTTATAATTTCAGGCCCTAGCTCAGTTAATGCATGACAAATGAGCGAATTTACTTTGCAATCAGATTATTGTCAGCTTTGTTTATTTGTTTGTTTGTTTGTTTTTAGCTTATAAAACAGATTAGGAATTCGTATTCAGGGCTGACAAGTCGTGTCTGAAATCAGGCCTAGTTTTTTTTGTAAACATGTACAGGCCAGACAGAGTGAGAGACATTTTGTGAAGGACACACACTGACTCCACTGGTGTGTAAAATCCGAAGAGAAGAGATGGTTAAAGAGCAGATATCTCAGCTGTGTTGATGTTAAGTGCATGTTGGTGGTGTTCATGGCTTTAAGACTTTGCAGATCTTCAGCCAGTTTGCAGTGTTGAGTAGCCTGAGGTGTTTAAACACAAGTTACACAAGATGGACTGGATGAAGAAGTTGCATTGCTTTTTCACACGGAAGGATGTGTGTGTGAGGGAGTGTGTGTGTGTGTGTGTGTGTGTGTGTGTGAGAGAGAATGATTCATGTTATGTTTTCGGGGGAAAGTAGATAATGCATGCTGTGACTGTCGCCAGAGCTCTACGTCACACACTGTTTTGCATATTAATTGATATTCATGTATATTTGCATATCAAAACATGTTGCATGAGAAAGAGGAAGAGTTTCTGAACATGCTTACAAATAGAATTTTTGTCTTTAAACAAAAATGTCGAAATGAGAAACTGCAAACACGTTAACACTGGAGACTCCTTCCGTGGATGTTAAATAATCCTTATAGAAAACTTCACCATATCAACTGTTCTGTGATGTTCTTAAATTACTGAATTGTTAATCTGTTTATTAGAAGCTGTTACTATAGAAACGATAACGTATTAGAGCTCATTAAAATGAACCTGTGATCTGCAGCTGCACTCCTGTCAGACCTGCTGCTGTTGTAAAATTAATCAAAGCTTCTGACCAATCAGACTGGAGAATTCAGCAGCGCTGTGGTGTAATAGATTATAATTTATTTCTTGTAGAAAGAAGCGCTCTTTCTTTGGTCACGGCACCACAAACTAACCGTTTACTGATACATAATGAAGTGGTCAGAAAACGCACATGAAGTTAATGGTTACGGATGGAATAACTTGCTTTTATTACTGTAAATATCACCAAGAAGAGAGTTTAAAACGAAGAACAGAGACGGGTGGAATAAACAATGGTGATCTGTGATTGGGTGTTGGGAACAATGGCGATCGGTCATTGGTGGTTGGGAGCGATGGTGGTCAGTGGTTGGGTGTTGGGAACGATGGTGGTCAGTGGTTGGGAGTGATGGTGGTCAGTGGTTGGGAGTGATGGTGGTCAGTGGTTGTTGGGAGCGATCATGGTCAGTAATTGGTTGTTGGGAACAGTGGTGATCGGTCATTGGTTGTTGGGCACGATGGTGGTCAGTGATTGGGCGTCGAGAGTGATGGTGGTCAGTGATTGGGCGTCGAGAGTGATGGTGGTCAGTGATTGGGCGTCGGGAGTGATGGTGGTCAGTGATTGGGCGTCGGGAGTGATGGTGGTCAGTGATTGGGCGTCGGGAGTGATGGTGGTCAGTGATCTCCAGCAGCTGTGATGTGAGCTTGATAGCCGTATCGAGTGCAGGACAGTCGCTAACATCTGCTCAGAAAGTCACTAGATTGTCACTAGGCTGATTTTACTAAATAATAAAGTTGTTAAAGGGGTCTAGAAAGTGACCAAATCTAATGACAAAGTCATGAAGTTGGCTAAGCTGCATGTTTTGCACACTTTTTACCACACCGAACTTTAAACATTTCTTAGATGCAATCCTGATTATTTTTATCATAAACTTGATTCCTGTTGCTGCGTTACTTTAAAATTCTTGTAGCTGAGGTGGTTTTAAATTAACATAATGGCAGCGCACATTAGATGGACAATGAAAAACTAAAGAATTTCTCAGTGAGAAGTTTTAATGCTGGTTTTCTCAGTATAAGTGAAGGAAGAAATGTGGATCAATGATCAGAATTAATCACGACAAAGTTTTAATCAGAGTTTAGAATTAAGGAGTACGAAATGTGAATTCGGGTATATCTAGGGTCAAGAAAATCCTCAGTTAGCTCCAAACTCGTGTTTAAACTAACTGAGTACTTTCATGGACTGACTCCGAGTCTGGAGGTCTAAACATAGCCTTAGAGAACTTTCCGGAAGCGGCCGAGCCAAGCTCTGGGTCTTGGAATCGATTCAAGGCTGAGTCTTCATCTCATCAGTGTGGTCATTAGAGAACGGTTTCTGCTTTCCTATAGTGCAACTGTTAACGTTTAAGTCAGCAGTGTTTGTGTTTTGGAAGCTGGGAGTTGAAAACTCATAGCGCAAAAGTTTAACCTGCTGGAGCAGGAGTGTGCTATTTTGATACTGGAGTGTAGAGGGGTATTTATAGAGCAGCTGATGGTGGGGTAGTTGTGTTCAGCAGAGGGGAAAATAACCTGTGCACCTTTTAGGACCAGTGAAGATGTTATGATTCTAAGCATGTGCTGATTGAGGGGGGAAAAAAACATTCTTCCTGTGTTTATACGGCTTAAAGAGTAATGTCACAGAAGGTTGGTGATAAGATCTCAAAGGCTGCATGGTGTTCTTATCGCAGTACACATCCTACTGATAATGAGTCAGCCGTAAACTGAAAATTTGCAAGCTTGTATTGCGTTAGAAAGATTGCTGGCTGTTTCTAAGGAAAATTTCACCTTAGAACATGTTAAATATGTTTATATTGAAATATTTGTGATGGTGCCAGTTTGTTGGCTGGTGCTGTGTTGCTGTAAAAACAAAAGAGCAAGAGCTTCTTTTCTCACTCTATTTTTTTTTCAGTGACGTTCAACATCGTATTTATGAGAAATCCAGTGTAGTTGGACTCCAAATCCCAGAATGCAGTGCAGCTATATGAGTTGCGACAAACTCAGCTCGGCTAGTTAGAGATATATGAGATGACGAGCGCGATGGCGTTGATGGTGTTAGAATGAAAGGTGAAGGTTTGAAAGCTGATCTGTATGAGGAGATGGGCTAAAACACTAAAGCGCCGCTGCATCGTGCGTTTTCTTTAGGTAGAGATGAAGTAAGGGCTAAATCCTACTGGCAACACTATCAGCATGGCATTGTGGGTAATGTAGGAAACCACACGTTAACCAAAGTGAAAATGTGTCGAAGTTTGATTACAAAATAAATCTTTGTTGTTAAAGATCACGTTAATTATAAAACTTAATATACACATCATTCAAGGTGGATATTTTTTCCTTTTCAGTAAATATGTTTGTTTTTTCTTACAGCGCTCCTCAACGATGGATTCGAAGCCTCGCCGGCTGCCGTTCACGGTCTCCAGCTCCTCTTCTCTCTCTTCGTCGTCGTCCTTCTCGTCCTCGTCCTCGCCTCTGAGCGCCGGCCGGCTCTATGGCAGAGGGAGCGTGCTGGGGAGCGAGCGCTTCAGCAGAGGCGCTGTGGGAAAGCTAGACTCCGACTACCAGGTACTGACACCAGACACAGATCTACAGGTGAACGGGTTTTCCTGGGCTCCTGTTGGACAAAGCGGTGTGATGAAAACAAATAACGCTGGCAGCTTTCAGGACTGATTGAAGTGAAGATTGGGAGAAATGGCTCCTTTTATTTGCATTGTGTGCATTCACACGCTACTTACAGTTGCACAAACTCTATCACAATATTGACTCTTCGGAATGACGGCTTAATCCGGACTTCATCTAAATTCAAACGCTTTTCCAAACGAACACATATTAATGCACTTATTAACGAATCTATATTCATGCTGAACAAACTCACATTTGGAACATGATATTAAGAAAGTACAAACGTAATTGAAAGCTTTTTCAACATGGCAGTTATTTACTGCTTAAAATCTAATTCATATATAACTGTAATTTCATTTGTTTGTTCATTACTGAAGTGTGTCCATAGCTCTGCATATGAAACAACACCATGTCACATGACCTTCTTAGACTTTATCTGCGTTTGAGAATCGCAAAAGACTCACAATTTGGATGTGCGGTGCACTACATAATGTGGAGAAACCACGATTTCATTGTCTGCGTGGTGTACAATTTTTTTGACTCGTTGCTATGACGATACAGGTTGTGATAGATGGGGGTTTGCTTCAGGTAGCGGTTACTTTTGCTTTGCGTCAGCGTTATCTGGGTGAACTTTGACTTGTGAATTCACAAACCTGTGAGCCAATAGAAAACAGGAATGAACATAACAAACGGAGGAGCTGCTAATTATTAAGTAGCGTCACACTCAACGTTCACAACGGCCTCGCTGTTTTCTTAACATTGCTTGGCGGAAGAATACGCGCTTCTCTCTGCCTGCTCCGAATGTTCCTGTTAGCGATGACGGCTGGTGTGACATTAAAAAATAATTTCTACAGTATTAACTTTAAATTACAGCGACTGTACATCGTTATAAACAAAAATATGTTGCAATGGTTAGAATTAACACTTTCTAATTAGCATTTATTACTATGCTGATGGTGGGTTATGCATTAAATCACAAATTTCTATTTTGTGCCTTTTGAGCACTTTTAGAAATTTGGAAAATTTGCAGCAAGTGTTACGGAGCATTGTCTTATTTTTCTGGCATGTGACATTTTGCAATATGTAGCCTAAATTCCTCAATGCAAACCAATATAATATTTGTCCACATTCAGAAGGCAGGGAAGTTTGTTCTTTCTTTCTTTTTTTTTAAAAAAAAAAGAAACAGTCCAGGCTAGGATTGCCGGCCCTTACGCCAGCTTGGCCTGGAGCTCCTCACTAGATAAGGTTACGAGTTGTTTTTAAACCCTGCGAGTGTGCTGAGGCCCATATGCAAAAACAAGCTAACCCCATGACTTTAAGATGTAGCTTGTCATGACTAGCTTCTAAACACCTTTGTTTGCTTGAACTTATATCAACGAAGAAGCTGAGTGTCTGTCTGTGAGGAGGGTTAACACACGTCAGACGAGATGTCATTTCTGCTGCCGTTACTGTAATGCTGTAAGCAGGGTTAATTATAAGGATTGGGAACTGGAGATGACTTTGTCGTTGGAACAAAAAACAATAAAAACAAAAATAGATACTGGTATTGTAAAAACGTGGCAGTGTGTTTAGGTCAAGTTAATTTCAGAGCACAGTGCTCGTTCTTGTTGCTTGTTCTTTTTCCACCGAGTCCTAGTGAACACCTGCCAGCTATTTTTGTCATTTGCATGAACTGTCTTTGAACTTGGTGTCCTTTGCACGTCACATGTTCCCATGATACGTCTGTGTTAATCATTATCACAACAGGGACTGCCCGGGATGGTACAAGAAATATTTTTTGCATATCGCAGCAGCAGAGCACCCTGCCAACTTGTTTTGAGTTCTATTTAAAGCACATTTCCCACAACTTTAAAATAGCCTCCTATTCTGCTGCTTCTAACCAGGCCATGAGCTGAGCTAGCAAAGCTACTGCGCTGCCTTGCACTGTAAATCCGCTCAGAATTACATTATCTGGACAGCAAAGGGTTAACTCTAAAATTATTGCATACAATATGTAAAGGATAAAACACACAGGGTGTGCTGTTATAGGAAAATAAGTCCTGAACGGTTTTACTCCTCTTAATTTAATAAAAAAATGAAAGAACATTATGTTGTACTTTTTATCCATTTATAGCTATGTTTAATGTTGTGGAACATCCTGTTCCTTTCTATAGTAACACCTTACACAGAAATTTTTGTAAGGCAAACTGTCTATAAACGGATTAAAATTTTTTTGTGATTGTTGATATGGTGAAGTTTCCTGTAAGGAGATGCTTATTTAACATTTATGGAAGGAGTCTCCAGTGTCAGCAGTAAAGCTGTAACTTGAATTTTTCAAGGACAGAGGACTTGATATTTTTGCACTTTCTTGGTAACATGACAAGCTGCATTTTTTTTGGTCTTATTAAAAAAGAGAGGCTGGTGAGGGAACGACTGCTGCTGTAATGTAAGTGAGAACAGGAACCACCTTGTTTGCAGACGCTCCACAGCATTAAACGGATAAAAACTACAATGTGACATTCTTTAATTTGTAATTGTTGGAAAATTGCTGTGGTATAAGAGGATTTAAACACTTAACGACATGCTGTTTATGGGAAAATAATCAATTTCGAGGTGGTAACAGTAACGCTGCTTCATCTCACAACCCCATCATTGATTGTTTTCCTGTAACACCACACCCACCAAGTGTTTTATTCCTTAAATGTCACATTTGCTCAGCCCCATCACACCATTTGTGCTCCAAGTTTATCCATTTTTTTTCATTAAAAAGGAGTAGAATTTTTTTTATCTGAGATGGTTAATGCTGAAAATTCTGTGAAAGTCATGAACATTTTAAACACTATCATGTTTTGATGTTTTGTGTGCAGCCCTAACGTTACCCGTCTTGCTGTGTTTCAGAGCCCCCGTATTCCGGGATCCAGCAGGGATTACAGCTCGTCGGAGAGCTGCCACTCCAGATGGAAGATGTCCATGCCCCTCTCTTCCTCTTCCTCCTCTTCATCCCCACCATGGGCGGAGTCCTCTTATGGAGGAAGAAGCAAACCTGTAAATGCAACACCTAGTTTGTTTATTCATCGACTGTTTACCCCTTTGCATGCAAACCAGTAACATGCCTTACTGCCTTGGGTGTTGTGTTGTTTATTGTTTTTTTTTTTTTTTTTTAATTTAATTTCCCTCCATGTGCTCAGGTTGAGTCAGAGAGAGGATTAGGTTCGTACTCCAGTCTTCTCAGTTCAACTCAAGACGATGAATCGAAAAGAGCCAAGCTGTCTTACACGAGTAGATCGGCGTACAGCAGAACCCCGTCTACATCTACAGCCAGCAGCACGTACTCGAACATGGGAGGCATGTCAGGTATTCTTACACTGGCCAATATTTAAAATTAATTTTTTCTTGAAAAAAGAAAGGATTAAAACACAATATGGTGTATGTGCAGGTATAGGAACATAATCATACTCTTACTGCTGAGAAGTTGATTATTTTTCTATAACAGCATGTCCGGAAGTGTTTTATTCATCTTATGCCACAGCAATTTACCAACAATTACAATTTTTTTTATTTATTTAAAAAAAAAAAAAAAAAAAGAAGACATGTCATTGTGGAATGTCCGTTAAAAAAAAGTTATTTTCTGTTATCACTTGCAGATAAACAGTCCAAAGAGCAAACACTTTCCCTTGTTGGAAAATTTAGTTATAACTTTACCTCTGACTGTTATAAAGCTCTGAAACTGGAAACTCCTTCCATGAATGTTAAATCTCTTTTGTTTTGTTTTTTTATTTGTTTATGTGGCGCGTCCACCCAACAAGTACCTGTGTAAGTTGTTACTATAGAAACATCACATATAACCAATTGATAATCTTCTGACCAATCAGATTTGAGGATTTAACAGTGCTGTGGTATAAAAGGAAAAGTGTTGAGTGTATTAATGCATTCTGAAATTGCGATTGATTTTTATGAATAATGAGAATTCATTGCGTGTAACTTTGATGTACATCTAATCTGTATTTTTTTTTATATATAGGTGAATAACAAACTGCCCTTGTGTTTAGATTCTTTGTGGAAGTCCAGCCTCAGCCCTCTGTCCCGGTCCTCTTCATCCTCCTCGTCTTCATCAGACGATCTGTGGGCTCGCAGAGACGTGGAGAAGAGGACGGACTCGGGCCTGTCTGGTCTGGGAGAGGCCAGCTACAGGCCCACACCACTGACCTCCTCACTGTGTGCGTATAGCTTTAGCTTGGGAGATGCATTGATGCCCGTCAGGTTCCACATTTAAACTTCCTTTAATTTCACAACAGCCTGTCTTAAAGCTGTGTTTAACTAGACAAGTTGCCTAAATGATTTTCTCCATCTCCATGTTAATGTGGACAGGTAATCATTGTAAGTTGTACTAAACTGTAATTTCGGTCCAGTTTTCTAATTCCCATCATGCCTTGTGTTTCAGATCGCCCAGAGCGTGTGACCTCTACTTATGCCCAGGGAGCTCGACCCAAAGAGAGCCTGTACTCCTCGTCCCGCAGGGAGAACAGCACCTCATCCAGCCGCCGTCTTTCCTCCGACTTTGTCCCATCCTCGCAAAGGCTGGTCTCCGACTACCAGCCCAGTCCCCGTCTCTCCCGAGACTCGACGCGAAACTCCACCCCCCTCTCCGACCCATTTCCCCACTCCTCCTGGAGCTCGTCCCCTTACACGCCTCTATCCGCACGCAGCTCTAGCCCGCCTCCGTCTAGCCCTGCTCCTGTGCCAAACCCCACCTCTGAGGGTGGAGACTCGGACGGCAGAAGCACGACCCGTCGACTGTTGTCCCGCCTCTTTTCTAGACGCTCCAGCCAGGAGTCGAGCTCTGCCTCTGGTTCCAATTCAGCCTCGAGATCCTTTGACTCCTGGCCTGAGGAGGCGTCCCCATGCGAGCCCCAACTTGCAGCCAGAGAGAGGGAGAACTCTGAGTCGGAGCTGAGGAGCTCCTGGCTCAACTGGAACCGCTGCAACCCGCTGTTCTCCCGCCGCAGAAGAGAAGGCCGAGACGAGAGCGCCCGCATGGATGCCCACTCGTCCACGCACATCCCTCTCAGCAGCCCTGACAGCGGGAGAAAAACCTCCAGTCAGGAACAAGAAGCGGAGGAGGAGGAAGAGGAGGAAGAGGATGAAGTGTCTGAGGGGGCGACGGCCGCTCCTCCAACCAGAGCCTCAGGACTCTCCTCTCTCTTGCAGGAAGCTGCACGGATCCCTGGGCGGAGCCCTGGCGTTGCCCGGGTGATGACTGGTCCTCTGTTCCGCATGCCCCAGAACGTGATTATAGGATTGGATGCAACGGTGGATGGACAGAATCAGGCTGAGGCCCAAGGGAAAGAGAAACCTGCTCCTTCTAGAGATCCGGAGAGACTTCGGAAGATTCAGGAGAGGTCAGAATGTCAAAGAAACATGGCTTCCAAAGAGCCTGAGCAGTATCTGAGCCAAAGTCATTTCATAATACAATTCACCTGTAGTGTATGAGGTAAAAAAAAAAATCCTCTAAAGCTGAAAGGACAGGGTGGCGGTTGTTTTTTTTGTGTTTTTTTTTTTTTTTTAAAACAACATTTTTTTAAGCCTGTGGATGATCAACTGTTGGTACTACTCTCCAAGTCAGTACAAAGGACATTTCTATATTGTTTATTTTTTTCGAAGAGCTCGAGCAGGTGCTAACATTCATTCGTTGTCATTTCCTTATTTTGGCTAACTTGTTAACCACACTCTATTTTTCTGTTTTCCTCGGTAGCCTGCTGCTGGAGGACTCGGACGAAGACGAAGGGGATCTTTGCAGGATCTGTCAGATGGGAGAGACCTCAAGCTCGAACCCGCTCATCGAGCCATGCAGGTGTACTGGCAGCCTGCAGTACGTTCACCAGGACTGCATCAAGAAGTGGCTTCGCTCCAAAATCAGCTCCGGTGAGTACTTTCTGTCCTCTTTACTAATCCTTCATGCCTTTTTATATCTTGCCAGACCTGTTTAACAGGTTAATACACGTCCATTTTAAAACTTTTAATCAGACAAAGTTTTGGGGCGTCAGGGGCATAAGTTCTTTGCCATAACAACAATTCGAGCAACTAAAAATTACACGACTGCTCAGAAAATAAGACATGAACGTTGCACATTTTTGGGACAACTGCATTTTTCATTTTTAAGACGTTCTCAAAAATGTCCGCTGGTTCCCCCACTGGTTCCTCTTTTCCCGTGACATGTCTCTTCTATTTCAAATTTTAAAGCTGAATTAAAAAATGCATTTTTCAACTCTATTCATTTGCATCTAAATCCCCATCCTGGAATTTCCCACCTGGGATTAACAAAGTCACGTCTCGTGCTGTGGTTACTCCTGCTTGTGTGTCCTGTGTCCTTTCCTGTTGTTCTGGCATGCTGTCCATGCTCAGCCATGTTTACAGTTTTCTTGTCACTTTTTGTCCTTTTCCTAACACATCTGTTGATTCAGAATCAAGCGTGCGTCATCTCTGATTCTGTTTAGTTTGCCCTTATTGTGTTGCAATTCTGTTATTTCTGATTTCTGTAATGGATTTCGTAATGTGACCTTGAGCTTGAGAAAGGAACTATTTATTAAAAAACTGTTACTCTTTTGTTTCTCTGTGCCTTTTTTTCTTTCTTTTCCTTTTTTCCTCTGTGCCTTCCTTATAACCTTCAGTATAACCTTTCTCCTCTTCATTGTCTTTTTCTTTGTGTTTTTGCTCTCTCTCTCTCTCTCTCTCTCTCTTTCTCTCTCTCACTCTGTTCTGTGTTCTTCCTTCTTTCTTTCTTCATCTTTTTGCCTTCTTCTTGCTTCTTTCTTTGTTTGCTCATTGTCTGATGTATTTTTTTCTATTTCCCCTTTGTCCTCTAACTTCTTTTTTCCACCTCCTTCTTCAGTCATGGCCTGCCTCTCTCTCTCTCTCTCTCTCTCTCTCTGTGTGCCTTCCTACATTTTTTGTCTTTCCTTATTTTTCTTTGTGTGCCTTGCTTCATCCCCTTTCTCTCTTTCTTTCTTTCTCTTTCTCTATGCCTGCCATCTTTCTTTCTTTTTCTTCCTCTCTTTGCATCTTCCTTTCTCCCTTTTCTTTTTCTTCTTCCTTTTTCTTTGTTCTTCATCCTCTTCATTCTTTCTTCTTTTCCCTTTGTTCTATCTCCTTCTTCTCAGTTACATGTATTGCTGTGATCAGGGTTTTTTTTTTTCTCTTTTCCTGATATCTGTTTAACTCTTATGGCTTTGCAGGCTCAACCCTGGAAGCCATCACTACCTGTGAGCTGTGCAAAGAGAAGCTGCACCTGAACATTGAGAACTTTGACATTAATGAGCTCTACAGGTCTCATGAGCGGGTAAGAGGAGCGCAGTTTCACTGTAGTCATTTGTCATCACCTCTATATACACTGAAATCTCATTAAGCTCTTAATATTATTTCACTGATTTACTATTTGACTGTTTTTTCCACTTTGTGTGTGTGTGTGTGTGTTAGTCGGAGTACGAGTTCATCAGCTGTGGCCTTTACCTGGTGGTGCTGCTGCATCTGTGTGAGCAGAGGTTCTCCGATGTGCTGGGCGCGGTCAACGAAGCCGGGGTGAGAACCTTCTCCTGCTCTTAGAGACACTTATCCATCTGAGCACTTAGCGCACCTCCTGTTACTGTACATTTAACGGCTTTTGAAATGTGAATGTTTTCTCCAAATCAAAGTCACATTCTCCTCCTCCTCTCTCGCTCAGTTTTTCAACTTGGCGAGAACTCTTCACGAACACATGGACAATCTTGAAAGTACGTTTTTGAACAATTTTCCTTTCCTTATTATTTTGGTTTTTCCATACAACACATTTCATATATTGATACTCTCAGACTTCAAAATAGATTAAAATAAATAAACCTCATTAGATTTGGGGGTAAGTACTGTTTCACCACACGGCTAATATAACATGTAAGATTTGCCTTTTGTAAATGAGGAATAAAACACTTTGGTTTGTGCTGTTGTGGGAAAATAAACAATGGGGTGATAACAGTGATGCCCCAAGTATTTTATTCCTCTTATACCACAGCAGTTTGTCAACGATTCATTAAAGAATGATTTTTAAAAAAAATCTGTTTATAGTTACATTAATGTAAACAGTTACATTATTGCAGCTGTAAACAATTAAGAAGTCAAAAAAGGTAACTTGTCATATTGGCGAGAAACCACAAAGTGTAAATTCCTCTGTCCAGAAGACTTTCCCGTGACAGAAAACTTACTGTTACAAAGCGCTGACACTGGAGACTCCTTCCATAAATGTAAAATGGACATCTCTTTCAGAAAACTTAATTAAATCAGTGATTATGCATTTTTACAGGCGCTTATTATTATTATTATTATTATTTTTAATAAAACAGTGGCGTAAGTCCCTGTGAATGACCTGTTATTATAGAAATGATAACGTATTAGAACAAGAGCATTTTATATATAATATAAAAATCTGTGATTTGCAACTGACCAATTAGATTTGAGTATTCAACAACGCTGTGGTGTAACTTGCTATAAGAAACAGGGGTGTGTTTGGGCATGCATGTGAACCTACACACATGCTCAACAGATACTAGATGATTTTTTTTTTTTTTCCATTACTGCATGCCTTTTTCAGTTTATGCCTTAAGATTATTTGAAAAGATGATAACGAAATGTGAATTTAATTGCATTGTTCCCTCTTACCGTCTCTCAGACTCCTATGCTGAATCTGATGAAGACGATGCACAGAACAGGCCGTCCATCGACTTCGGTGACCTAGAGGACGAAGAAGAGGAGGAGGAGTTTTAATCGTAAGCAGGAAAACGGATCCGTCTCCTGTCGACTGGCCGTGCAGCCACTCGATTGGGCCCAGCGATGGCGCCATAAAAATACTGTCCGCAGCCCTAAAGGAGGGCTTTCACAATATGCAGATGCACCCGTCTCAGGGGTGTGTGCGTGTGTGTCTCACCTCCCCTTAGGATTTTTGATTGAGAATTTTATTTTTCAGTTTTTAGATTTTGCATTTGAAATTTGCCGAGCGCATTATAAAGCTTTATTGCGTGAGAAGTGAAGGACTTTAAGGTGTGTTGTGTGCTGTGCTCGCACACAGACTGGGCTGAGGGTGGAGCGATGGGCGAAGGTGGCTGTGGCTGATCATTAGCAAGGCAAATCTAAACCTGTGTAGGTGTTTTATAAGGTGATGAATTTGAATTTAATATCAAACATGGTTGGAAAAATAAATCCCCTTTAATTTCTTTTTGTTTATGTGACAAATGGATTTGCTTTGAAGCGAGTTTCGATCGAAGAGTATGAGCGCATGGTCTGCTGTTCCATTGTCTGTCTAAATGTTGCTTTCTAAAAATGTAATTTGTCCTGCTTACACATTTTTCTCGATTATTACAATAAAAGTTTTTGATGTATGGAGGTACATCACATGCATTCTGCTGCTTTCTTTCATAATGATTTGGGGATAATGAGTTTTTCACAACACAACTCGAACTGTGAGGCGAGCAGCTTCAGAATTAAGATGATGTAGTGTTCATATCAAATATTGTTTGAGAATTCTCAGCAATGTATCTCTGGTTGGGTCTGATGATCTCTGCCAGAAAGTCCATACACAATTATATAATTCTGTATTTTCTGAATCATTTTAAAGCACAGGAATGAATTTAGTTTGTTTACAATTATAATTATACCTATGTAATGTGAACATACGCTATACGGCCAAAAGTATGTGGACATCTGACCATCACACCCGCATGTACATGTTGAACATCTCATACCAGATTTATTCCCCCTGTGCTGTTATAATAAGCTCCACTCTTCTGGGAAGGCTTTCCACTAGATGTTGGAGCGTGGCTGTGGGGATTTGTGTTCATTCAGCTACAAGAGCATTAGTGAGGTCAGGCACTGATGTTGGGTGAGGAGGTCTGGGGTGCAGTCGGTGTTCCAGTTTGTCCCAAAGGTGTTCAGGTGTTCAGACACCATGTCTTCATGGAGCTCGCTTTGTGCACAGGGGCATTGTCATGCTGGAACAGGTTTGGGCCTCTTCGTTCCAGTGAAGGGAAATTATAATGCTACAGCATACAAAGACATTCTATACAATTGTGTGATTCTAACTTTGTGGCAGCAGTTTGGGGAAGAACCACATATGGGCATGATGGTCAGGTGTCCACAAACTTTCAGCCATATAGTGTAGTTCAAGCTGGAAAGTAGTTATTAGTGTTGTCAGAATTGAGAGTTGGACAAATTGTAGCTGGGAAAACCATCTTTGGGCTTGCAATATTTTATTTTATTTAAATTTTTTTAAATAAATCCTAATATGCATTTTTAGTACTAGGTTGACTTTAAAAACTACACATGACAATTCAATATTTTGTCCCATGAACAGTTTTCAAAATTCCTGTGTACATTATTAAATGAAAAAAGGTTGTAC
Source organism: Pangasianodon gigas (assembly GCA_022758105.1). Lineage (NCBI taxonomy): Eukaryota > Metazoa > Chordata > Actinopteri > Siluriformes > Pangasiidae > Pangasianodon > Pangasianodon gigas. Next base: position 33,021,363 of record CM040455.1, on the reverse strand, counting down.
AGAACACCCTGAAGCAGTGGTTATCAAAATGGGGTCTGTGGTTATGAATAGTTTTATCATTATATCATTACTTATAATTTTTTTTTTCTTTATTATGGAGTTCTTCTAGTTACTATCCTGTTTTACTGTTCACCTGAATTAAAGTAGTTTAATCCAAACCTCAGTAACTCAGTAACAGAAACAGTAGGCCTGTGAATAGAAAACAAAACTTGGACCTAGTTTTTTCTGTCGGTGGAAATTTCAGGAATAAAAAGCTCTATAGCTATATATCATAAAATAAATGTGTAAATGTAGTTTACACTTAAAGTGGTCCCTGGCTGCAAAAAGTAGAGAACACCTGCTCTAAATAACTTTCCCTCAAAGGATTTTTGTAAAAGCCAACAACAGAGGTTGAGGAATCTTTGAGGAACCCTTTTTTTAGAAGTACATGTTCACTTGAGGTCCATCACCGGCAAAATGATGCATTTTGCAAACCTTCACTCACTTTCAGTAATCATTTTGTTGTGGATCTGGGGGTCGATCCTGGGAATGCTGAGTGTGAGGTGGGAATAGACCCTGGATGGGACACCAGTCAGTCCCAGGGCATCATGCACACACTCATTCACACCTTGGAGAGATTTATCCCCTTGCATGTTTTAGGGAAGTAGGAGGAAACCGGAGGAAACCCATGTGAGAGAAGTTTGCATACTTGTTTTGACTTTGGATATCAAATGTATAGCACTAAAATGATAAAAAAGTGCGTATTAATAGTTGTGGGGGGGAAAACTGTTATTGTAATGATGACGATGATGATGGTGATGCTTAAACCCTTACTGAGCTTGAGAGCATTATATGTCAATCTGGCAACCCCCTGACTCGCCGCATGATTGGCCAGCAGATGGCGCGATGACGTAACGGCGGAGCACAGTGACGCGCTGCATCCCCGCATCCTCCGTGCGCCTTGACCGTGATGTTCAACGCCACGACGTGACCGGGGAGGGGGAGGGAGGAGAAAAGAAAGGACAAGAAAAAAAAACACCAACAACACAACAACAACATAAACATCAGCAAGAGAAAGGGAACGTGGCGCAGGAGGAATCAGTGATGTCTCTCTCGCCATGCCGCATCCCGCCGCGTACCTGCTGCTGCTGCTGCTGCTGTCCGTCGCGCTCGCGCTCACCGAGGCCGCGGAGCTGAGGGGTCTCGAGCACAATGCGGAGACGCCTTCGCGCAAAGGACGTCGGGAGGAGACGGCGACCGCGCCTGCGGGTAACAATAACATCCTGTAATCACATCAGGATCGTGCTCATCATCATCATCATCATCATCATCATCATCATCATGGCTTGTTTTGTTTTTGTTTTTTTTTTCTTTTCCTCATGCATCCTCTCATCACCTCTTCATCAAATACAGTGCGTGTTTTGTTTTTTAAGAAAGAGCATAAATGAATAAATGCATGGTATTTGAGAGAGAAAAGAAAACTGCAGGCTGGAACGCTGGAACAGCTCCACCAGAGCCTGATCTGTTTACTGTAACAGAGCGGTTTCAGGTCTCATGTCTGCATTCATGTCTGCTTCAGTAATTATGATGCACATTTACATCCCTGCGCAGCCCGAATGAGCACTGCATCATTAAGCTCACACTCGTGCGTTTTACAGTATCTCTCCAGAACAGGAGACTTCTTTAAATAAACCTATTATACACTGAAAAAAAAAAAGACCTCTTAGCAAGTGAAAATATCTTGAGTACAGTCAAATGTATCTAGTATTTCCTATTATAACATGACAATAAACCAAAGATTATTAAACCTATTTGGAGACATTTTTACTCATTTTAATCTTTATATTTTCTTTATATTTTTCTTTAATAATTTTGCTGCTTTCTAGAAATAAATGCTTTAAATGAGCAAAATTATCTGCCAGTAGAACCAGAGTGTTGCAGGCTTGAAACTAGAACTTAAGTCTAGAAATAGGTTTAATGATCTTATACTTGGTTTATGGTAATCTTATAATAGGAAAAACTACGTAAATTTGACTATATTCCAGATATTTTTACTTGCTGTCATTTTTTGCAGTGTAGACAGTTTAAAATCTTGCACTATATTATGTAAATAAAGCCGGGTTTATATTTGTCACAGACAACATTGTAAAAATAATTCTTTGGTTGGGATTCAAGATCGGTGGTGTTAAGCCGGCTTTACAATGTATGATATTCGGCCTGATTTTGCTGTGACACATTGTAAAGGATAACTTTTGGTCGGGAGTTGAGATCAGTGATCTTAGAACGTATAATGTGACGTGGTTTTCATTTTAGTGCCGCTGCGACCAAAGAAAAATTTTTTTTAATTAAAATCTGTGAAACACTTATCTAAAATCCACCAGTAGGATTTAGGATAACAAGAAGGATGACAAGAAACTCACGGGACAGCTACAAATACGGTAGTGTTGATGGCGAAGCATAATTGAAACATATGGGATTTAAAAGAAGAGCGGTTTGTTTAATTAATGTCTCATCACAGTTATATAATGACAGGATAAAAAAAGAGACGTGGCAAGAAATAAAGGATGAATTACAGCTTTCAGGTGTGTAGCTAGCTAATCACATCGAGTTTATTTACTGTTATGAAAACGTGAATGTATTTCATGCTTTCCAGCTGAAGAGCTGCAAACCTGTGCGGCACCCAGTATGGCAGAACGTAGCCATTTTCTGTAATCATCGGTCTATAATCTGACATGAAGAACACGTTATCACACAGTCTGGTATAGAATCCTTATTGAGGATCCTCGTCTCGTACAGCATGACAGGTAACACGCATAATGTGACCAATTTAGTGCCATTGCGACTAAAGACAGGCAGCGACAACGTTCTGTCAGTGTGAGAAGTTCTTGATTAAATCTCAGTGTGAGCGCTGCTACGACGAACATCTAAAAGCCACCAACAGGAGGATGGAGCAGGATGATGGGAAACTTGCAGGACAGCTACAAACTACATAAATGAAACAAAACATACCGTGTGACATTAATAATCTTAAAAGACTGCTGTAATCTCACAGTCTAAAAGTTCATACTATACAAGAGTGTTTTGGTGTATATCACATTTGTTATATTGTTACACTACTGTTGAATTCTCAAATCTGATTGGTCAGAAAGTGTTGATTAATTTTCTCTAACAGCGGGTTTGACCGTAGTGCGGCACACTATAGTAACAAATTAGACAGGGACTTGTACAGTGAACGCTTCACATAAATGCATTTTAAAGTGAAGTTTTCTGTAAGGAGACGTTTATTTATTGTTTAAGGAGTCTCCAGTGTCAGTGTTTTGTAAAAGTCAGAGATAAAACTTTAACTTTTAGGTTTTTAGGACTGAGGAGATTACACTTTAAGAGAAAGTGAGGGAATGACTGTTTATAGCTGCTATAACATAAGTGGTAACAGGAAAGCTAGCTTGTTTCTCAGGTGGAATGTAACCACAAACAGGTAAAAATATGATGTTATTTAATAAATTTAAAAAATCATTTTTTTAGACACAAACCATGCTTTGTGGTTTTTCAGTAACAAGACAAGCTGCATTTTTATGTCTTATTAACTTTAAGATGACTAATGACTATTTACAGTTAACGTAAGTGATTACATGAACTAACTAAACGGATAAAAAGTATATTGTGTCATTCTTTAATAAATAAAAAGTTTGCACAGGTAAATTGCTGTGTTATGAGTAATTACAAAAACTTCATTGTTGATTATTTTCCTATAACAACACACCCTGTTGTGTTTTTTTCCTTAAATGTTTCATTGTTGACAAGACAATTTGGTCCACAAATATGAGTTTTGAAGCTATTTTCATTTTTTTAAACCATAAAAGTTTATTAGCTCTTTATTAGTTTGGCATCAGGGCTGATACGGGTTTGAAAAGCTACATCAGATTTGGATTCGACATTTTCTGTTCCGATCTACTGCTATTTTTTTTTTTTTTTTTTTGCTGTTGCTGATGCAACACTTTCACATAAGTTACACACAGAAGCTTGCAGAGAGCCAGGTGACGTCTGCGAGGATGTTAGCACAGAATTGTAACAGGCTGATTTTTAAAAAAATAATTTTGTTAATTTTTTACTGAAAGTCTGGCTTTAAGCATTGTTTTAAATGTCTCATCTACAGTATTTTAATCAATCATTTATCTGTTTAAATTATTGATTAATTTCATTTCATGGGGAAAGGCACCATCTATACTCACCATGCTCATTTAATGGGTTAGTTACTCCAAAATGAATGGAAAGAATATAATTCATGTACATTTTGACGTGGCTATGGCTTTCTGCTCTTCTTGCTCATGTACAATGCACACAGCTGGCACTTTGATCTATTTTTAAGTGTCTCTGGCGGAGACGTGGGTCTCTTTCTCATTATTATTTCATGGCAATGATAAGGTTAAAGCAGGATACTGGGCACCATTAATAAGCAACAGACAATGACAAATAGCCGTCATATACTCGAATGCTTTAAAGTTTTGTATTTTGTTCTCTTTAATTAAACATTAAGGGATGAATGAGACACAATGAGTAATTTGCAGAGATTGCAGAAGCTGCATAGTTTCCAGACCAACCAAAACTCACTTTCCGTAAAGTATATACATTAGTCAAGCTCCAGTTTGCTTTAATTACGCCAAACTGAAAATGCCCCTACCTCTGCTCTCTCCTCTAGAGCTGTTTTCGTCTCTGACACTGAAGGTGTGGGTGAAAGACGCATCCAGTCAGCGGTACCTGAGCGGCGCCGCAGTCCGGGTGTTTATGAACGGATCTCTGCTACAGGCTAGCCAAACTGAGGAGAATGGAGAAGTGCTTCTGACTGTACCCTACCAGCTGGGGGTCACCCTCACTCTGGTGGCCAGCATGGAGGCCTACATGCCCACTCAGCTGCCCTGGAAGACCACCAAGATGCCCAGTGAGTCTGCTGCATACATCCCTCCCACCTGGAGTTTCAGAAATTCTTATCTCTGGGGAAAATGTTTGGCAAATTATTTTAAAATATGTTCCACCACAGCACTGTTGAATTCTGGATTCCGATTGGTCAGAAGGTGTTGATTAATTTTCTATAACAGCAGCTCTGACAGTAGTGCGGCTGCAAATCACAGGTTTATATGAAAGTGCTTGTTCTTATATGTTATCGTTTCTATAGTAACTTACACAGAGACTTGGACGCTCCACATAAACATGTGTAATCGTTGATTTTTAAAGTTTTATTTAACAATGAAAAATGTATATTTGTTGAAATGGTGAAGTTTACTGTAGGGAGACATTTATTTAACATTTATGGAAGGAGTCTCCAGTGTCAGTGCTTTGTAAAAGTCAGAGGTAAAGCTTTAATTCTCAAGTTTTCAGGACTGAGGAGTTTATGCTTTAACAGAAAGTGAAGGAATGACTTTATAGCTCCTGTAACCTAAGTGATAACAGGTACTAACTTCTTTCACAGATTAGAAAGTAACTATAAACAGATTAAAAAGTATGACATGTTATTCTTTAATAAATAGAAGCTACATTTAGATCTTATTCTTTATGTAAAAGTATTTTTCTACCCATAAAAGAAGGACTTTACTGTATATGCTTCAATCCCATTATCCTGTTGTATCATTTTCTGAAAGTATTTTGACTTTGACATTCATACTACCAGTAATATAATTTAGAACATAGTGGTGGTTTATGAACTGACCTGATACAATTTTTACATGTTGTCTTCCAGTATTTTCTGCTGTTACGATGTCCCTGGTCCCACAAACCCAAGGCAACATCTGGCTCTTCGAAGACACCGTGTTGATAACTCGAAAAACATCTGGTGAGCACACATGCCAAATCTGTGTATTTTGAGTCATCTAGTATAAATCTATGTTTTTTTTTACCAGATAAAATAAATAGAATTATAGAGTAGAAATGTTTCTCGATCTTTCACAATAAAAAATAGCATAATATCAACTAAAGGTAACTAAGAGATACATAATAAATTTGTAGCACATGCCAAATTTTGTCCATTTGTGATCCAAATAGAGGCCTAGTCAGTGCTCAAATGATTTAGGGTCATTACAGTACTTACAGTTGAATGCAAAGGTTTGCAACTTCATAGTTTTTGGGTTAAAAAAAGAAAAATGTACTTCACTGTTACAATTTATCTTCCAAAAATTGCAATTCCAAGATGAAATGTGGGTGTATCCTGCAAAAATACAACAATGCCAAACATACAGCACAAATGACAGAAGAATGAGGGCTGGGAGACGGATAACTATTAGAACTGACTACAATATAGTTTTGCACTATAATATATATATTTTAAATTGCTTTATTAATATTTCAGCATACACTATTTGACTGTTTTTGTACTTGTAATAATGAAGGAATATCTGTGAAAGCTAGCACACTAAACATCTTGTTATAAATTTAATTTTACAATTTAGCTCTACAATGTAACACATTTACTATATTATTTCTTTTGCAGACGTGTCATCACAACCCATCGTCCAGTTCCCCAAGAGCCTCCTTTTGCTCCCGGAGAACGCCACCATCTCCACGGTGACCGCTTATCTGACAGTTCCAGCTCCGCCTCCAGAGAAAGACAGTCATTTCTGTACCATGGGGGTCTTCAACAGCAAAGGAGGTAGAGAGCAGTAGACCTGCAGAGCACTCATGAATAAATGTTAATGACCATGGAGACAGGAATCACTGATATTCTGAGATCCTTCAGGCCAGATGTTACTTACTGAACAAATATGTGTTATGACATTATGAAGAGCTGGTCATTCATCAATTTGGAAAGTACCTTGGGCGAACACTTCTTCTTAAATACTTGATCATGTACTCTGTGTTTAATGAATTCACTCATGGCCAGGGCAAGTCATTAATCATCACTACATCTGTCTGTTGTATAAGCTCCATGTTTTATTGATTAATTGATTTTTCAGTGTGTCAGGTCTGTTGATCTATGGATACTATACGTTAAAGTAAACATCTGAATTACACATAGCTCTGGTGCCGTGTTGTACCTCGGTTCAGCAGTTGTAAATGAAATATGCTGCCTTCTTCTCTCTGGTCACGCTACTCTTTCCTCACTGCCACATCAAAGAGCAAGAAAAGTCATAACTCAAAAACAAAGTTAATGCAAAAATGCAAAGAAATAGTGATAATAGTGGCCAAGAATCATGTCTTAAACTCCTTGTTTTTGTTTGCAATATTTAGATTTTTGCTGGTACACTGTCTTTGCAATATTTACTTCTTCGTCATTATTACCGTCCCAAATTTGGTCTCTTTGGACAGAAACAGTGTACAAAGTAATTAACACCACACCACAGCAAACATTTCACACCCAGTATGGAATTTATTACTGTGTTGGCATCCATAAATTACACTGCACTTTGCTGATGTTTCAGGATACAGGAGCGTGAAATTGAGCCCCGTGGCAGTGCTGAGTACTCAACTGCTGTCCGATGGGAAGGAGATTGACATCAAAGGGCCAATTCAGCTCACTGTACCTTTACCATACCACGCCCATCTCCGAGCCTCCGACTCCCTGCCTGCCTGGACCTTTGACATGACCACAGGTTGGTGAGGAGCATTCCGAGATATAATATAAATTGTAGTTTATTCCTTCATTGTCCTTGTTTCCTGATGCTTGCTATGTCCAAAGTTTTTGAATGCAGTGCTAGGCTCACTGAGGCTAAGAAATATTTTTGAACATATTCTTTTGATCCAGGTACATGGGTGAACAAGGGTATCGGCTCTGTTAGGACGGAGAGGAATGGACTGGTCTGGACCTATGTAGCTCCTCACCTTGGCAACTGGATCGCAGCACCATCTCCAACGTCTAATGGTATGACGATTTTTATGTATTCCTAGATGACACACAAACTTCATTGCCATAATGTCTTTTTTCTGATAATCTGCTCTAGCCCATGATTGATTGACAATCTTTTGGGGGCTTATTGTTACTTCATTTGGATAATAATTTTATATTACAACTGAGACAGGATACAACTGAGCAGTTGAGGGGTTAAAGGCCTTGCACAGAGGCCCAAATGTGGCAGCTTGGCAATATTGGGATTTGATCTATCCAATCAGTAGCCCAGTACCTTAACCACTGTGCCTCTATTGTAACACACAATTGACTACAGTCAGCAGCTAAATATCCCAAATATTTCAACTTGTCTTAGCAAGAACATGCATTAACAGTGATCAAAATGACACTGTGGCATTTGTAACATATGTTTTTCCAGTTAGCAAAGTATCAAAAGAATGTTACATCAGTGAAACATAATTTGCATTGGCTACCTGGGTGTGTGCTATCTGCTTTTCATGTACTCTAAAACCAAGACACATCAATTTCCATATAGTCCATGACCCATTCATGTTGTGCTTTGAAGCAGAAATGTACAAGGTATCCATAAGCTGTGCTCACTGAATGATTATGTGAACAAGGCCTGAAGTGTAACCAGGTTTCTGTTTGTGAAAATCTAGGTTACACGGGACATGCAACTTCGATGGATTTCATCTCATACCATACATACCTTCTTGTGGGCATCTTGGGTGGGACTCTTGTGATCATCATTGGATTTTTATCTGTGATTTTATGTCACTGCAGGTAAAAGGGTCTTAATAATCTCATTATTTGGGCTAGCACTCAACTTTTGATGTTAAATCTGGATATCTGGACTTACGATAAAGGACTCTCCAAATGATATGAGATGTTTTTTTGCTTTACAGAGAGTTGAGCCATGAGACTGAAAGAAAAAGATGGAACTCCACTAGACTCTCAATCATCAAGAAAGACCAGACCACATCTACCAGCTCAGATGAAGTCCATGAGCCCTTGTACAATAACGGAGACCATAACGGAGATAGGTCTTACTCAATGGCTGCAAGAGGTGCAGGTGTGTCAGCGTCCCCTCGACATCATGCCAACTATAACATCTATGTCGATAATGTCTGCAGACCAGCAGGGAACCTGTACGAGAACATTGGAACTACAGGCCTAGAGAACCTCAGAGTTACAGTACCCAACTTGTATGTAAACAGTGATGAAGTAGCAAAGCTTAGAGAGATGTCTGAAAAGAATGCCTCACGGCAAGCTCCTGGAGATAATTCAACATATCGAGACAAGCTTTTCCACATCTACAACCAGCCTGTGGCCATTGTCCAAGCTCCAGAGCATTTCCCTGCCCAGGGACAGGCTGAGTCCACTGGAAGCCGATGCGCCACCTTTCCCAGGAACGGCATGGAGCACGGAGCACAGACTGAGCGAAACCTGAAAGACAGTTTCACCCAGACACTGCCAAAAGTCCCACAACAAGACAACAGTGTGCAGCCTGCTCTAGAAGGCCCACAGACCGCCACTGCCAACCCAGGAATCTGGGGACGCTATAGCCACTTGCTCGAGTCTGTCTCTGTCCCGGGGACCCTGAACGAGGCAGCTGGAATGGGTCCTTTCCATGGTGAGCTACAGGGAATCTCTGAGCAGACCCTGCTGGAGCTTTCCAAGGTCAAGCCTTCTCCTCTGCCTCCTCGGGCATGGTTTGTGTCTTTGGATGGTAAACCAGCAGCCCAAGTACGCCACTCTGTAATCGAACTCCAAGGAAGGCACCGGCCAGGCAGCAGCAACGACACCAGCCTGGACTCTGGGGTGGACATGAATGAGCTCCAGCAGTTAGTACGAAAGAGCGATCAGGAAGGACCCTCAATCACCAACATGCCCAAAGTAGCAAGGGGCCGTGGCCACGAGGAACAGGACTTGAGTAGTAGTGAGATCGGAAGCCCTGAAGATACATCTCTGAGGAACACACTGGAGGGCAGCAGTGCAGCTATCCCCAACATCCCAGAGGATCAAGATGCTGGTGACACATCCAGCGAGTCCAGATCCACCCCACCGCCCAGGAGACTGCGCAAAGTGCGGGACAAAAGGCCTGATAAGAAAACGACTCGACATGTGAGGGAGGAAAGAGCACAAACAAAACGTTAGATTAATCTACTCTGTGTGCTGAGCTTTGGTGTCTGCCAAATATTTCTGGTTTTCATCAACCTGCCTTATTGTACTGTTATCGGGAGAAATGCCACACAAAGATGACCTGTCTTAACCGTTGGAGCGTAGCTTTCTTAAAGTGAATTTCTGTGGTGTTTGCAAGTTTTCTGCACACAGCTATTGCCCATCCGTGACACCAATCCATTGTTCCTCCACAAAAGCTACATGTCTCACTCCTGTAAAAGTCAGTGTCGTGTTTGTACAAAGTCTTATGTTTACAAGAGTGCATTGCAATACCATGTATTCAGTTCCATTTTTTTTTCACTGTGAGCACAATGCCTGTATCTACAAAGCTATTTTTAAACTGATAATGAGTCTGAATACTCAATGGGATGTTTGGAACAGGATGATAGTTTGCTTGAGGTCACTTCCTTTTTATTGTAAATTCAGGTGTAGATATGTGAAGTAAGCAAGAACTGCCACCAGAGTGCCAATAGTAGCGATAAAAATAAAATCCTGTAAAAATTTGTCATCTGGAATTCCAAGATATGAGAAATGTTGTGAAACAACAAGGAATGTCAAGTATATAACCTGTACATGAATTTATTCTGGCATTCAGGAAAAAAAAGAACTATTCTGATTTAAAAAGGCCTTTAAGGACATTTATTTGTCTTGCACTTAAAGCTGTTTAAATTCCTCATATTTGCATGCGGTTTTTTTTTCTTTCTATTAGAGAATGTAGCAACAAACAACAGGATTTTGAGCCCTGAATACATCAAGGCTGTATTATTTAACAGCCATAGATCCAGCAAACCATGATGTTTTGTGCATAAATGTTTGGTGGACGATATAATTTTATGACTGACCAACAGGCTGAATAAGCAAGGTAGGTTGTTGCCAAAAAGAAGTGGCATATGAACTGGGGTCTGGTGGGCAAAATGATTTTGACATTATGCTGATAAAAATAGTGCTGCATGACTGAAAAGAAGTTTTTTTTTTTCTTTGTAGATAGTGTCAAGTCAATTTTCATATTGTACTGTGTATCATTTATGTAAATTACTTACCACTTTAAATGGGGAAGTTCTCTCATTTCTTGAATGCTTTGCTGACCAGTTTGTGATTTGCAGTTTTTGTGCACATCAATAAAGGAACTAGCCAGTGTTGGATGTAATAGCTTTAGTGGTTTATTTCCATTGCATTTCTTGATGTCTTAAAAGTACCAGAGTGTCTAAATGTAAAAGGAAGGAAAAACACACTCTTAGTTCCTTTCATGTTTAGCACTGATAGGTATACTTGTTGGCTGTAAGTCAAGGTTGCACTGATCTCCACTGCTCGGCCATGTTCGTACACCCACACCATCACCCTCCAACCTCACTGGTCTGATCCGCCCACGAAGAGAGCTTGCCTTGCGTTGGGCTTTATTGTCATGCTTACTGAAATCCACAAACAAGCTCTGTTGGGTTTCCCCAGATCCTTCCATCTTCCCAACCACAGGAGACAATGACAAGCTCAGACAGGATGTTTTGGCACTCATTCTCTTTCTAGAGGGCAAGACTGGAGCTTGTTCCAAAGATAAGCACCTCTGCAGGGACCTGGATTCACAGGAATTGGGCGTTGCAGTATGTGTGCTGTCGATGCAGAGGGCCTGGGTGTTCTGGATGATGGATTCGAGAGAAACAGGAGCCAGAGGGGCTGCTTTAGATACGTCAGATCTTTCTTTTATCTGCAAGCCAATACCGGGTACAAACAACTCTGTGTTCTGCTGATCAGTAAGGTTGATCCGGGCACTATTAGTAGGAGGTGCTGTGCTAATTGCCTTAATGTCATTACCACTCCATGTGACAGGGTTGTAGATGACATGCCAGTCCACGGGGCAGCAGATGGATTGTCGTAACCATGTCTTGATACAGCCAGAATGAAACTGTAGTGCCAGGAAGAGAAAGGAAATCCCAGTTTGGTATAGATGCTATTCTTTTACCCAATCTTTTCATTTTGGTGTACTCAGATGATTAACAACTGCACCACTAAACACTGCTATACAAAATTCACAGTACTCATAGATTTGTTTCCTTCCTGGAAAGTTACCTTGTGTCGACAGGGGAGAGTTTTAACCTGCTGGCCCACGTGAAAGCTCTGAAGGCAAAGGCGACACTGTATTCCCATTTCCAGAAGTCGGGAACTTTGGTGAACTTGTATTACTGGGAACATCCTCAAAACGTGCTCTGGAACCAAGTCTGACATGAGACCAGTTTCAGTGCTGTAACACCAAAGGGGCAGTTTCCATTAAATATATTCAAGCAATTAGAATAAGTGTTGATTATACGATATATCCCAACTTACTTAGTGTACATCTCTTGATTGTCAGTTAAGCTTTTTTTGCTTTCCATCATTAGTTGCCATGACTGATTTCTTTTCTGCAGAATCAGATTAAAGCCATGTAAGTTTCAGTTAGAAATGATGGCCAATAGCATGACAAAACCCAACATTTACAGGCCAAATTGATAGCGGAAATAAAAACTCACCATTCTCACTGCAAAGCTGTGTTGAGGATGACAGCTTCTCTTAAAACAGTCCTCACACAGGTGGTAATAACTGCACACAGTGCACCTA
>CM040455.1:32973801-33006042 GCA_022758105.1 Pangasianodon gigas | reverse complement strand
GTTATCACTTACGGTATCGCAAAGAAAATGAATCAACACCTTCTGGCCAGTCAGATTTGAGATTTTAACAGTGCTGTGGTGTAATTCTGAATAAAACACTTTTCAAAACCAGAAAACTTTAGAAATCCAGCATTTTAAAACATTCAGAAATCTGTTCAAACTCTGTCAAAGGTAATTATCATTAGTATCACCATTATTTAAAAAAAAAAAAATCAAAGATATCATCAAGAATGACTATTTCACCTACTTAAAACATTTTCCAACAACAGGACAGATTCTGCAGTTGTTGCATGGGATCCCCAGGTGTTTCTCCAGACGCTCTCTCTCTGAGGAGGTACACAGCTGACCCGCATTTTTCACCTGAATTTACACAAGCAGTCACACGGGATACATGTGCTGGGCTTTTACATTTCTGTAGACTTACGTAATCGCTAAAAATATGAGAATTCCAAGGTTTAAGTACTCTCCGTGTGCTACACGCTACTTCAAGCCTGTCCTACCTGTTCCAGCAGCATCTTCAACGTGCTGAAGTTCTCCCGGCACAGTGGACACTTCACCATGCCGTCTGTCTCGGACCTGCTCTGATGGTCAGCCCACACTTTCATGCAGGAGATATGAACGTTGTTTCCGCATCCAAACCTTTACAATGACAAAACTGGTATAAGCCATTGCATAAGCAATGGTGTGTGGCTGTAAAACGAGACCTTAGCACTTTATAATGGTTTATCTTTAACGGTAAATGAGACATAAGCTTTAGTACTGCTTTTAATAATTAATTATTAATAATTGAATAAGTCTACAAGTTCCAGATGATGGCATTTTTGAGCTCAGTTATTGGCCAATCAATAGATCAGCTAGGCCCTAGTACGAACCTGCAATGCACCACTGGAAGTCTTTTCCGAAGCAGTTCTTCTTGACAGATGGGACAGATATCATCATCCCTAATGCCTTTCTGCCTGATTGTACCATCATCTTCCTCACTAGAGCAAAGCTGTGCAGGGGCGGATGGGACGCTGTCCGTCCTGTACGGATGCTGTAACACCTCCAGGATCTGTCTCTCTACAAGACCTGGCTGGAAAGAGTCTGGACAAGAGGACACGTAAGAGAAAATCTGTGACATTAGTGTGACCTTTTTTGTTTTTTTTTTTTTAAGTAAAAAGAGACAAGGGTACAGGAAAAAAAAAGAACATTCAAATTTTCAAATTCAAATTTTATTTGTCACATGCATAACCATACACAGTACGACTTGCAGTGAAATGCTTTACACAACTGTTCTGACATAAAATATGAAAATATAGAAAAATATTAAATATAAAGAAAAATATATACATAAAAAATATATGAAGGGATTTAAAAAAAAATTACTAAAATAATGGATCATAAAACATTAAACATGGATCATAAATGGGGAAAACTCACATTCATGATCTCTTGGTAGCTTAAATTTGCGCATCAAAACCCTGCAATGATGAAATAATGTGATGAGACATAACGGGTGCCAAAAATTAGATCTTCATTATGGGCCGTATTCAGAGTTGAGTTATGCACATGTACTGAGGAGTTAATGTCAGCGAATTAGAATAAAGATTATTTTAGTAATTCTCTCAAAATACTCAAAATAGCAAATTAAAAGTGTGATAAAATAGCTTAAATCATGCTCAAACACACTTTACTATTTCATGACCTAGATTTAGTATCACCTGGCTACACTACACAGTGCGCACAATTAATCATCAGAGCACGATATAATAAAAATAAAATGCAAAAGACTAGGATGTGCTGGATCAAGTGCTATTTTATAAGCTGCTGAATGATCCGAGTGGAAGCCGTACTGTTTCCAGTGATTACTGTCATAGTTACAACTAATTAATGCAGAAATATTTTGGCGATATACAAGAATCTTTTTAGCTGTTTATTTCAATGTTCACCATCTAATTCATATGAAATGTCTCTTTTTCTTAAGTTTTCCATTTTTTAATTGTCTCTTGCTTTAATGTTACATCACACCACATTTGACAGCAAGGGAAAGAAACTGCTTTTTCAGTCCGCATTTTCTAGACCAGTTTTTTGTGCTTGTGTTTAAAGGTGGTGGTCTGGAGGCTATTGAAAGCCCCGTCTCGGACACTTCTACTCAAGAAATATCTGTCAATTATATGGAATTAAATTTGTGCCAAAAGTATTGAACGTAACTTTTCAAGAAACGAACAAAAATATACAATGAGAAAGAAGAAAAACACTCTGAAACTGAAAACAATGAACTCAGTAGCAAAAATTTAACATGGTCGTCAAATAAACAGCATTCTTTGTTAACGGTTTTCTAAGCTTCCTTTTTGCTAATCATGGTTTATGAATGCGCTGCCAGAGTTTTCATTTACGCTTTCATAGTTTTCATTTATGCTCCACAACTTTATGTCCGCCATTCTGGCACAAACGTCTCGTGTGGGCGGGGCTAACAGTGATTTACTCGAATTGGCTAGTGAGATTTGGATCGACAGCTTGAGTGTCCAGCTGAGGAGAAGGATGACGATGACGACAACAACGATGCCCCGTGCCGCTCCTGAGAGTTCATCTTGAAAAAATAGTCCTATGAGACTAGCCAAACCTCAAATATTAATTACGAACTAATATACTGACTAAGAAAATAAGAAAGTAAGTAATTTCCAATACAAAGTACAAACACTATAACTATACAGAGAACTGCATCCAGAAAGCTCTCCAAAATTCGCACCACTGAAGTCTCTCCTTCCAGGTTAGGGAGCTGTCAATCTAACTCACCAGCCAATGACAGTAAATCGCTGTTAAGCCCCGCCCACAGGAGACGTTTGTGCCAGAATGGCGAATATAAACTTGCAGAGCGTAAACGAAAGCTTTGAAAGCGTAAATGACAACTCTGGCAGCTCATTCATAAACCATGATTAGCAAAAAGAAAGCTTAGAAAACTGTTAGCAAAGAATGCTGTTTATTTGAAGAAAATGTTCGATTTTTGCCACTGAGTTCATTGTTTTCAGTTTCAGAGTTTTTTTTCTTCTTTCTCATTGTATAGTTTGTTCATTTCTTGAAAATTTACGGTCAAGACTTTTGGCACAAATTTAATTTCCTACAATCGCAGAGGCATGAAATGAAATACACGCAGGTCATTTTTTAATAATCTGAATGTAGAGCCCAGCAAACCGACTTGAGCAGGTGCGCAAACCGACTCTGAACACGAGTAACTTTCCCTGCGTACATGTTGACGAAACTTCTGGACTTGAACACAACCTGGTGTGACGTGTTAAAAACGTGTTACCAGCAGATGTGTTTACAGAGGTCCTTCTCCTTCTGGAAAGTTCCACAAGTGCAGGTGTGAGGATCACCCAGGAACACCTAAAATAAAAATAACAACAACCAGGAACTCTGTGAAACACCTGACAAACATGAGCAGTTACCAGAAATGGTTAATAAAGCTCTCACTTTGTAGTTTTTGGGTTCTCTGTCTTCTTTGAGAAGGAACCCTGTCGGCCCAAATTCTTTCAGGATGAACATGGTGGTGTTGAGGGACTCATCCTGATGCCAACTCACAGCATCGCTAGCTGCTTTCCTCCAAACTCTTTTTCTCAACATTACTCCGGCTAGCTAGTTAGTTAGCTAACTTTTAAAATTAGTATGCTAGTAGTTTTAACCCAATACTTTTCCAGACAATTTTGTCAACAAAAACTACTCAAACTCTCCTGACAAAGATAAAGCCTGTCCTCTGACAAGCTAAAACATGTTGACAAATATACCACCTCTCCACATCTACTGTTACCACAACGCCACTTTTACGCCGAATCTCAAATTGACGCCATTTTAACACAAAGGGCACTATATAGTCATCACAAGCCCGTTGTTTCACACACTATGTAGTGTACTTATGTGAAAACTAAGCAACTGTTTGGAATTCAGCCCTAGCCATTTCTGTCAGGCGTTTCTATAGCAACAGGAAACCGGGCGCTAATCTGTACATAGCCGCAAGATGGCGACTTTATCTAAATATATAAATATTGTGTTCTGTATTGTGTGAAAGTGTGATGCAAGTTTGATTTTCAGGCAAAAAAAAATACAAGAAAAGTTTCTTATATTCTGCTTTATAGTACACCAAATACCACATGTTAAACACAAAACACAACATTTCAGCATTTTGCTCAACACAATGAGCTAACTGGACTTGTAATGTACACAGGGTGTAATGTAGAGAAAGCACTGTCAGTTTTTCTTGTTTAGATATTTGAAATGTGCTTGGTCTTAAAGGAAAAGTCCACCCTTACACACATTAAACACACTTCTGTTGAAATATTTCTGATCTGTTTAGTGATCCTGGTGCTAATTTGTTGGTTGGTGTTGTATTTTCGATATTCCTGTCAGAAGTTAGCGGTTGTCTGCCATGCCAGTGTCACAGGAAGACATTGCTATTGCTATAGCACAGTTACAGTGGCGTTTAACAGCAGGAAAAAAAAAAACAACAATCTCAAATATAAGGGATAACAATCAGGTTTCATTGTTAGCCCCTAGGTAGAGCAGGTAGTCAAACCCACACTGCGGGCATTTAACTACATTTACAAAAAAAAAAAAAAAAGGGAAAAGAAGACAGTCACTGCTGTCTAGGAAGAGGAAGGATCAGTTCCAAATCGGTTCCAGATAAACTGAGAACCATATTGCATGTTCTGGCAACATCTGCTTCTTCACACCGTTTTTCAGTTTCAGTGGGAGGTCACGTTGAGGACGATGAGGGAACTACTATAAAACAAGGCATGAGACACAGAGACACATTTGCGTCAGCGCCAGTGAAGCAAACGTGAAACATCGCCCGTGTTGCCCAACATGATTACGCACCAGGGCTGTCCAGAGACCGGGTTACGTTAGTGAATCCCTCCTGTACATCTCTTTTATCCTCAAACACACCATCTAGACCTGCTAATGAACTGAATATTAGGATGATTATCAAAGTGTACACATGCGAATATTAAGGTTAACAACAAGGCTAATCTGCTAACAAGACCTGATACACTGTATTTAAGTACATGTACATTACTTAACTTTTACTACATTTCAGTTATCTTCTTTCTACTCACTATGTTTTCAAACAGCACTACTTTTCTCTATAATCATATATTTGTAAAGTCAGAAGGCGATTTTTTTAGCATTAGACTGCTTCAAGGAACAAATCTAAACTTTAATAGATGTGACAGTGAGAATGAGACCTAATACCCATCTCTGTCATCTGTCTACTGGTAGGCACACTTTGTTTGCACTGTGACAGCTAGCAGTTAGCATTCAGCTAGTTATTAACATGCTAGCTAACCATGCTGGCTTAGCCAATGTTTTCCCACTTTACTTGGTTTCTTGGTGAAAACAGCACTAATTTCCCATCAGGAACTGTGTTTTGACATTGAAGTGGACGTGTTATTCTTTTACTTTCAAACTTTAAGAGTGTTTACTTCAACTTTATACCAGGGGATTTATTTAATCGCATTTTTACTTGAGTGAAGAATTTTGGGACTTTTATCACCTCTGTTGCTAACATGGCTGAAATATTAACGTATGTCTCAATGCACAGAAGCAAAATACTTCCATCAACTGTAATAACCCGAACAAAGGTCAAGATTTTGAAGTATATTACGAATTTCCACCATGTCCTATAAGAGCAACTCAAGAGAGTGATGGTGATGATCAACAACTTTCCTGGCCCTCTGTATAAAAGCAGGTTGTAATGGATTGCGTCATCAAAACATCTGTTGACCCAACAGATGCAGCCCAGTTCATCATTTCAAATTGTTTCGAATTTGACAACTCCCAGTTTTACGGACCATGAAAAATGGACGTCATGTCTGTTTCAATTAACGTCACTTTCCACAGTCAAAGCCCATTTATTTTGATGTATATCTATTTTCCATTTTGACATGCGCTATACGTTTGAACATTGTGCCAGTTTTAATTGTGCGAGACCGAAATAATCGAGACACATACGGACACAGAGGTGATAAAAAATAACAGCTGAGTGCATAAGTTTGTATGCCTTTACAGCAAAATTAAGAAGGCAAAGAACTTTATTTTGAGCCATTGTTTTTCACAAGTATTCCTTCATGATCACAAGTAGTGCAAATAGTGTATTTTAGGGTGTTAATAGTGAAAACAATGAGATTACTAATGGATCTAATAGATGCCCCCATTTTTGATTTCTTGCCTTTCGCTCTTTTCAAACTCCTTTAAGCTGATTTTACATTACGTTTTAAAATTTCGTCATATTCTGTCATCTAGGATGCACATATACATTTTATATTTCATTTCATGTTATATACAATTATATACATTTCAATAATAATTATGGCCAGTGTCTATAGGGCTACATGGCACCTCCATCATGACATCATGACACCTGACATAATCCACTACAGAGGCTTATTTCAAAGCTGCCATTTATTCATTTTAATGTCACGCTGTGTCAACTGACATTGTGTTATGACAATTTTCAGGCTGACTTTACATTAGAACATTATGATACCTGAAACTGGAATGACAGATTTATGTGTATTTACTCCTGGGTAAAGTGAGTTTAAAAGTTTAGAAATGTTTGTGTTGGAGTATGTAGCTTAAAAGTCTTAAGCTACATACACATGAACTGAAGTGAAGAGTTAACAAATGTTATATAAAAGGAGATGTAAAATTGCACCCTGTCCACTATACAGTGCATTATTTTGGGAGTTTCTCCTTTTCTATGTCAGACAGCATCTACTTCTGTATATTGGAGAATATCAGCCCATAAAGTTCCTGCTGGAAGTGCACAAATGATGCAACCTTGTAGATTCAGAATACCCATAATGCAATTTTGATTGTAGCAACAGGGAAGAGGGCACTGTTTCAGAAAGATATGACTGAATTTCTTTTGCAAATCCTTTATTTTATGTTGGGATTTCCCAACCAGGGGATTGTGGTGGCTTTGCAAAAATAGTAAAGATGTTAATATATTTCATAAACTGAGTAACATGTAACAAGTAACATGCTTTTTGCCATTTGGCACACTTAAAGCAAATAATTTAGGTAGAAGGAGTTCAGCTGATAAAAAACATTTGGGAATTGGTATTACGTCCTGAATTATTAATTTTTATGAAAGCATAGAAAGCCAAGAATAAGTTATGAAAGCTTTTGTTGTAATTGAACATGAATACTTTGAATGTGATGGCACTTTCCCCCACAATGCTTTTCTGCATGGTGAGAGGACGAGGAGGGGTTGACCCATGGGAGCCTGAACCGGGGCAGACGCAGCCCTTTTAGAGTGTGTTAGCATTTATTTTAGAGGGCTGAGACTGCGGCGTGTCCCATGTGGGTGTTCACCGTGACCGGCCACATCCACTGAGTTGATCTCTTCCTGATTAGGGGTGTGTGTCTGTGTGTGTGTGTGTGTGTGTGTGTTATAAACTCTGCCAGATTTGCATTCATATGTAACTGCAAATGAAAAAAACAGCTTTGCAATTTGAGAATGTGTGAAGAGAAAGTGTCATAAAAAAATAATGCACAGAGACAAAGGGGGCGCAAAAATGGAAGGGAATGTGAAAGAGCGACAAACAGAGTGATATGGAAAGATAGAAAGATAAGACAAAGGAGGAAGGAGAGAAAATGGGGCTGTGATCTCTCATTCCTGTTTGGATCCCTGGAGGTGCAGCGGAGACACAGGCTTTCCTGCTTGGTGTAAATCATATGGCCAGTAATAAGTCTGTTTTCCTATTATAGCCATAATGCATGCTCACAAAGACAAACACCACACACACACACACACACACACAAGCGTATATATACATATATATATGTATATATGTATGTGTTACACAAAGGCTCAGGAATCCACAAAGAAACAGCATACACTCGTAAACTGTTAAAAAACACTTTAAACCATGACAACTAATCCATTATGTAAGGAATAAAACACTCAGTGTCATGCTGTTATAGGAAAAAATAATAATTGGCAGGGAGGTGTGAAGGAGTTACCACCCCACAGTTGATTATTTTCCTATAAACACAAATCCTGACGTCTTTTATTTCTCTTATACCATAGTAATTTGCCAACAATTACATTGTTTATAAATTAAAGAACATATACTTTTTAATCCATTTATAGATAAATGTTTAAACAAGTTAGTTCCTGTTCTCACTTACAGCAAAGAAGTTATATAGAGTCATTCCCTCACCTCTTCTTCTGAAGTTAATACAACCAAAAACTCAAAAACTGCCATACAATTCCGTGTAAATTGTTATGATAGAAGTGACAACGTATTAGAATGAGCACATTAATATAAATCTGTGATTTGTAATTGCACTACTGTCAGAGCTGCTGGAATAGAAAATTAATCAAGCCCTCCCGGCCAATCAGAATCCAGAACTCAACAGCACTGTGGTGTAAAGATTTTATAATGAACAGTGTATTCTGTTGAAGTGCTGAGTTATGGAAGGGAGTATACAAAAGTCACATCTATAGCACATACACTTTCACAACATAATAGTTACACCCAGTGAATCAACCCAGAAGGGCACGCGTTCATGCGGCTTTATTCTTTCGTTACTTATATTATATTTTACCTTTTTTTCTCTTCAGAGGAAGGAAGAGCACAGGAAAGGAGCAGGCTAAAAGTTCACCTAACACATGTTGTAGGGTCACAACCCCATTCAGCACCAGCAGAGACGACGTGCTCGGTCTTTTGTACTCCCTCATGCGTACTCTTACACACACACACACACACACATACACACACACCTTTACAGTGCTGA
Source organism: Pangasianodon gigas (assembly GCA_022758105.1). NCBI lineage: Eukaryota > Metazoa > Chordata > Actinopteri > Siluriformes > Pangasiidae > Pangasianodon > Pangasianodon gigas. The sequence continues at coordinate 32,997,267 of CM040455.1, read as the reverse complement.
TCTGTTTAAGAGTCTGGCGAAGTAGGTGTTGAGATATGAATATAAAGTCAACAAGCTACACGAGATTTTACCTTCTCTGAACATATCATACAGTTGGGTGCAAAAGTTTGCACACCCTTGCTTCAAAGATATGAAACCACCAAGACGAGTTTTACAATGTTAATAAAAGTAACAAAAATGGTCAAAAAGTGCATGTGTGTGCACAAATTATATTTATTTTTCCCCACAGTTATTTCTCTTCCACTCTTTGGTCTTTGTGTCTGTGCCTGACAAGTAACAGATAAGCCACTTGGTGTCATGCTGCTGTAGGAAAATAATCAATGGCACTGTGGTGTGATGAAGAGGAGATAACTAAGTTAACTAAGTTAATTATTTTCTAAAAACAGCACATCCTGAAGTGTTTTATTCCTCTTATCCCACGGCAATTTGCCAGTGCTAGGATTTATTTATTATTAAAGAACACCATGTCATAATTTATCCGTTTATAGTTACAGTTAATGTTGTGGAACGTCAGTGAAACAGTCAGTTCACTCACTCACCGGCCTCTGTTTTTTCTATTTCTTGAAGTTAATTAAGAAAAATTGTAAACTGTTCTGTCTTGAAGACTTCCTTATGTATGGGCTGTTTCCAAGGGCTGACACTGGAGACTTGGAGACTTGTTCCATTAATGTTAAATAGTTTTTTTTTCTAAATGATAGTTTTCACTGTTGCTGATGGTCTCCATTTTAATATTTTCTGTTCTTACATCTCATAATAAATTATAGTAAAGTAAACATGTGTTTTAATAGAATCCGGGGGCTGGGGCTTGTAGGGGGGTATTCAGACTTTTGCACTCAACTGTATAATGAGATTAAGGATTCTATTCTTAATCTCTATTTTGGACAACAATGAACTTCATTTACAGTCACTGAAACACTGCAGAGTTCCTGCGAAGTGGGAAGTAAACACTACAGCGTTCACCGGCACTACAGGTCATAATAAAGTGAGAGAGCTGCTGGAATTAATGCATGACAGATGCTAATGGATTGTTGAAAGCTCTCCCTGGTTGTTCCCTGAAGTGTCGGGCCTCCATTTGACCCCAGCAAGCACGGGAATACAATATCCCAGTAAAAAAAGCTGCAGTGCCGTGCCACAGTCTGCCCCATGTCTTTTGTGCTTGTTTTTCTTTAACAGCTCTCTCTGAAGAGGTCAAGGCCCACTGTGGACGTGCTCACAGTCAAAGTCATGAAGAACAGCTGTATCAATAGATCTGATGCTGAGGATCACGACTCTGGTGGTTTGGCTCGTCTGAACGCGATGTGGGTCTAGAGGGTGTTTGGCTGAGGCCAAATACTACAGGAGGAGAACTCACTGACTAAATTTATCTGCAGAAAATCATAAGTGAGGGTCAGACAGAGAGCATGAGCGTATTTCTGAACAATGAAATGTTCTGCTTCAAGCTGAATTTAAGGCCTGAAAAAACTGGGTAAGAATTATAGGGAGGTTAAGTGCGGTGGTAGCTTCCCTATGTCATGGTTATGCCGAAATTGGCATATGACTACATTTCCCATCAGCCACTGCACCTCACCGGATCACATCACATGACTGTTTGCACCTGTGTCATGTTTTGTTAATGATCATGAGTATTTAAGTCATGTCTCGCACCTCACTCATTGTCTAGCTTTTGTCTTTCGTTGTCGTTAAGTGGTCATTTTATGTTCTCTAGTCCATGTATATCGTTCTGCCTCGAAATCCTAGTTCATGTTTTCTATGTCTACATTTGCTGTACTGTTCGTGTTTCATTAAAATACAAATCTGCACTTGCATCCACTTCCTCTACAAATCCCTGACATCCTAATTAAGAGTTTAAGTGTTTACTCATTACAAAAAAAAAAAAAAAAGAAACAAAGACAAAACTTTGGGTGTTTTTAAAAGGATACCTGGTAAATAATATTAGTAAAATTTTAAGGGTATATAAGAAAATGTGTTTTCTCAGCCTTATCAGAAAGACAGATGTAAATGAACACCCCTATAACAGGCCATACCTTTTCTTCACTACTGAGAAGCTTGGATCACATTACAGATGTATTCATTGTGTAAAGAAGGAACTAACTAACATAAATTTATACTTTTGTTGCTTGTGTACAGTGTTACATTTCCCCACACATGGTACTTATTTACAGGCATAGAGAAAGTACAGAAAATTATACTTAAGTGAAATTTTGGAGCGTTGCCTCAAACTTTTATGCAATTAAAAGTAATCATAATTAGACTTGAATGAAAGTTAAAACATGCACAGGCTTAAATGTACTCAAAAGTAAAATGTCCATGGTCCCCAGTTCAATCCTCTTCTCAGGTTACTCTTACGTGGAGTTTCACATGTTCTCCCCATGTATCTGGTTTCCTCGCTGCTCCTAAAAAATGCAGGTAGGTGGATTGGTTACGCTAACTTTCCCCTAGGTGTGAAAGTGTAAAGAAACAGGATGCAAGTGCGTAAACTTATCAGCAAATCTTAATACTCATAGTCTTAATACATAGCTGAGGTCAAAGAACAGGCAATCAGATGTTAATCTGAAGACAGGACATGGACTATAAACTTGGAAACGAGGCTTAGAATTGCATGATACTATTGGCAAGACTTCGCAACAAGACCAGAACCCAAGACGTTATATAAAAACACAGAACACAATCAGTGGAAATACACCAATGAGGGGACAGGGGCGGAGACAAGACCGGAATCAAAACAAAGGCACATGTCAATGAAAACAAAAAAGCGTATAAAGGGAAATCAAAACAAAACATGAGAACAGCACTCGTCTGGGAGAGGAGGAATTCGTGACAGTGTGTGAATGTATGCGTGCAAGGTGACCTGCGATGGACTGGTGCCACAATCCAGGGCGTACTCCCTCCTCACTCTCAGTGTTCCTGGGATAGACTCCAGATCCACTGCCACCCTGACCAGGATAAAGCGCTTGTATGTAATGGAATTGGAAATCAGGACATGTTTTACTTTACCACTTGCAAATATGTAACTATTCACATGTCTTGTAGTAGTTAGGGCTAGGGGCGGGGTTAAGGTTTGTGCTATTTCTTTTGTATTAGCTAAAAACAAAATCCTATTTCATCACTATTGCGGGATTGAATTGGGACAATTTGTTAATGAGATCAGGTTCGTTTTTCTACTGTTATATACAAACAGTGAACAAAGCACTCCTTGTGCAATGATGTTTGGTTATGGTGTCCATACAAATTAGCATAAATTTGATTCGATTATCAGATAAAAGTGTTTTTTATAGCTTATAGGTAATACATTTTAATTATACTCATGTAAAATACAGGTATAGTAGCAAAGTAAAATTACTTAAGCACTGACCACCTCTGATTATTTATAAACCAAACCTAATAGCAAGTAGTATTAAAGATTGAATTTAAAATGTGTCTGAAGTTTACGAGCGCAGTTTATGACCACAGCGTCCTCCTCTAGTCTTCAGTGTGTGAAATGGTCTGCCAGGTGACCACTGTGAACTTAAATCCCTCACTGTACCTTTGGCAAAAAACAAAAAAATGGACATACTGGATTCCCAGTGAAAAGGTTTTATTTAGTCATAGAGACATAACTCATTCTGCAGGAGTCATTACAAGCTGTGTTTCCTTCCCATACATATTTTACTGTCATAATAAACCACCATACTCTGGTTATGCACACTTTCTGTGATATTAATAAATGCCTAATTCATGTCTGCACATTGTCTGAAATCACAGAGAGAGACAAAACATCACACCGTCTGTTGGACCTTTTTTTTTTTCAAAACCTTGTCTTTTTATCTGGAACACTAAACGTAAGCCAAAGACAAAGCGAAACATCTGGTTCTGCTCGGACTCTCAGATCCTGTGGCCCCTCTCCAGCCTCTCCAGGCCCTGAGCAGAGCACCACACACACACACACACACACACACACACACATGCACGCACAGACCCCCAGCCATATGGACATCAGCAATCCAGCTTGCTTTAATGGACGGCCATCAAGTCTCTGTGCAATGTTATCATCCAGCCGGCAGCAGTGTGTGTGTGTGTGTGGCTCTGTATTAAATATGTGCTGGAAAATTAGCTCTCTGATATCCCAAAATACTCATCACACTGCTATCATGGAAACTTTAGCACAGTGTCACTTCTTTGGACAAACATGGAGGATAGAACTAGCAAGTGAGGAATAAAACACTTGGGGACGTGCAATTATAGAAAAATTATCAACAACGGGGTGGTCCTCATGTCCCAAAGTGTTTTATTCCTCTTATTTATTTCACAGCAATTTGCCAGTGAATACAATTTTTTTTATTAAAAGTATTACAAAATTGCAAGTCATACATTTTATCCATTTATAGTTATATTTAATCTGTGGAATGTCGCTGAAACAAGTTAGTTCCTGTTATTACTTACGTTATAGCAGCTGTAAACAGTCGTTCTCTCACCAGCCTCTCTTTTTTCTCTCTCTTGAAGTTAATATAACAAAAAAAAAATCACAGTTTGTCATGTTACAGAGAAACAGCAACGTGCAAACTCCTCTTCCTGAAGATGTCAGAGACTGTTACAATGTGCTAACACTGGAGACTCCTTTCATAAGTGTTAAATAAAATCTCCTTACAGAAAACCTCAGCACTATGTTTTTAATCTGTTTGTGTGGAGCTTCAGCCATACACATCCCTGTGAATGAGCTGTTACTATAGAAACGTAAACCGGTGATTTGCAGCTACTACTCTCAGAGCTGAATCAACACCTTCTGACCAATCAGAATCCAGAATTCAACAGCAATGAATCAACAGTTCTGTCTCATATCTGTCCATGAACAGTGATATTTGGGTGTGTAGATTGGCAGAAGTTGAATAAATTACTGCCAGAATTTGTAGCCCAATAAGACAGATAGTGATGAAAAATATATTGGTAAGAATGCATGAAAAAAGGAGTTTGAAGATCTCGAGCCAGTCTGACTCAGTGTTACCACTATCATCAGCAGATCCTCCTTCTCCTCCTTGTATTACGCAGCCTTTAGATTTTTTCCCAATGAAAACACGTTAATAACTCAATTTAACCCTCAATAAGGAGCACAAATTTATGAGCTGTCCTGAGTGAACTCAGTAAGAGATATATGAGAAATGACCTGAAGAGTATTTATTAGTACTAACTAAATTACAGAATAGTAACAATTTCTGGTTTCTTTCATTATCCAGCGCTTGCACTTTTCCCAATCAAGGTGTTTAGCTGAAACCTTTTCTTTCTTCTTCCTACAACGTCCTACTGCGCTCACTTATGGACAGTTCGTGGAATTTTAGTCTTCTTGATGTTTCTTTAGATTTTATCCAATTGTATAACTGATCATTAGTAATCAAACAAATGAATTAAAGTGGATACAAAAATAAAAATAAATATTGGATTTATTGTTCTATAAACATTCCTAAATAAATAGAAATACATTTATGCAATTATGATGATTGTTCTCTATAATTTGGCTATAATCAATGCATTCAAAAGGCACACTTTTGAAAAAATCTTTGTGAATTTGAAAAGTTTTTAGATAGTTATTTAGGTAATTATCTAGCTAGCCAGATAACGGTTTAGAATAGATTCAAAAACAAAACAAAACAAAACAAAAAACCTAAAAACTAAAAACCCTGTCAGTACAGATTTACTTTACAAACAAATGATTCAAATAATTAGGCACATTATTTAAATGTGTGCAGTAATATTTTGGAGCTTTTTATTTCTGATCTTTCCACCCATAGACCCCCCCCCCCCCCCCTTTTTTTTTAATTCTCATTAATTACAGGAGACATTAATTGCAAGAGACATTAAATGGTGGGTTGATTATGATTTCCACCCCTGTAAGAAGAAAAAATAAGAAGACCCTGATGTGTTTAAAAGCTTTTCAGTATTATGTGTATATCCAAATTTATTTCAAACTTAAAAATTAAATTTCTAATAACATTTCTATGATATCAACGTTTACAGAGGTGTTTCTACAGAACCTGCCAGTCTGGAAGCCAGAACAGAAAGAGAAAACAAGAATAAGGGGGAAAAGGAAACAGAACTTTGTTGTGAAGATAATCTAATAATGAAAAAATTTTGATGCCAACTGTAGGCTAAGCCATAAAGTACTAGCCCAACATCATTTTGGCGAGCAAGCAGCTAGCTAGGAGTTGGCACTTGGTTAAATATTTATCTAGCTTTCTTGGTAGAATTCGTCATTTTGCTCGAATTGTCTTTTACATATATATACAGTGTATAAAAGCTAACACTTTACCAAACATGTTCTGTTTTAGTCTATGTGATATAACGATGGTGTGTCTTGCTGGGAAGCGTCCCAGTAGCATTAGCATGCAGAATATAACGCTACCACTTTCAGACAGTTATCCTATAGTCCTACTGATTCTTTATAAAGACAGTTACATTTACATTTATGGCATTTGGCAGATGCTCTTCTCCAGAGCGACTTACAGAAGGCATCTGCATAACATAATAGCAATAAAATGGAAAAAAAAATTCCAGGAAGGCCCTTTGCATGCTTCCTCCCCATGGTCCCTCTGAATGTTGAGAACTCCAGATAATACGGCATACTGAACAGTAATAATAGTAAATAATTAAATCCCAGTTTCTGTTCATACCCAATAAAATAAAGTCTGAGCATCTGAAACACATCAAGATAAATAATTTCTATGATTTTTTTGTGTGTGTGTAAACCCAGTGACCGTGTTTTACAGCGTGACACAGTAGTTTTCTGGAGAGAGAGAGAGGGAGAGAGAGAGTTCAGGAGGTTCAGGGCACAGTGAAGGTCCTGACAGGGCATGCTAAAGACACTACTGAGAGCTTTTCCTGACACACCCAGCAGAGGCTGAGCCTTCTCGCTCTGTAGCGCTCCCTGGGCCCCAATTCTCCCTCAGCCCTTTAGGGAGGTAAATATTTCTCGTTTCCCGGGGAAGTGAATTTCGGGCCACGGCTAAATCTGTTTAATCTCCGGCTGATCCCCAGGGCAGATGTTACACAAGGCTGAGCCGCGGCAGTCCAAAAGGCCTCACTGTGCCCGTGACCTTCCTACGGTGACGGCAGTGCACTGGCAGGGGGCTGCTTCATCACGCTATGTGTGTGTGTATACGAATGTGCGTGTGTTCTGGGCATTCCCAAGCTTTCCCAGACTCCCTCCTTATCCTTCCTCTCTAAAAGTGCCCCAAAGAACCCTGAGAAGGATCCTTTCCCAGCGTCTGAAGATGCCGGTACCCTTCAGCACACCGCAGACAGGGCGTCTCGCTGGCTTTTTATGACTTGATGCTCTGGACGCTTACAACACGCATTTATACATGTTGTAATGGGCGACGAAGACAAGCCAAATCACAACATCTGCGTTTCTTTAGACAGTAAAAGTGAAAAGATGATTCGGCTTGGCTTTATGTTGCATAATGGAGTGACTTTTTACCAGACAGGCGCAGCAGAGCCAAGCGAGCCAGAGCAGTGATAATAAATGCAACGTCTTCCAAAGGAGAGACAAATTCTCAGACCGTGAGCAATCCTCATTAATAATTTGCAACAAGTAAAGGACAGATTATGAATTAGTGGTTAAAATGAAAGGTAAGCATTGAGTAGGCAGGGTTTTACACACAGCTTAGTGTAATAAGCAACCTTAAAAGTGCTTATGACCACATTTCACACTAGCTAATCATTGACATTAGTATACGTACATGCAGGCTTGTTGTGTATATGTTTTTATATCTTGGTGTGGACAACAAAGATAGGAGTATTTTACAGTTTTGACCTTCAGGGGACATTTGTCTGGTCCCCACATGGAAACTGCTTTTTTTAAACAAATTTTTTAAACAAAAATTACAGCTTTTATTAAAAAAAAAAAACAAAACTAAATGACCCAAAGGTTTTCATTTTGGTTAAAGTTAGGGTTAGATTTAGTTGTTAATTATCTGCGTTATGTCGGAAAAAGGTCCTCACATGGATACTAATTGAAGTGCGTGTGTGTGTGTGTGTGTGTGTGTGTGTGTGTTAAATCCACTGACGGAAATGTGCTGGAACCTTTTTTTCCAACACTCCAGCTGTTTTTTAAACTACCCGCACACAACGCTACTCTTCCCCAACTTGCCAGATGGAGTTAATGCGTCTGTCAGCTTTTTGAAATACGTCTGCGACTTTAGCCAAAAGTGGTGGGAATCGTGACATCTTTGACCTAAAATTGCAACACAAATCAAGTTGCTACATTTCTAGTTCTCTTCTAAAACCATGGAGATATTGAGATACAGACTACCATTGTACATTTCTTCAAATTTTACATTTACTTCAAATATTAGCTATAGTCCAGCACATGCACTTCTTTCTCTCTCTCTCTCGTTCTCTCTCTAGTACTTTATTTTGAAGGTCAAGGGTCGTGGGCAGCCCCGCCCATGTCTGTGGTGTTTGGCCACGGTTCCCGCTGACGGACAGGAAAGCCTGTGAGTTAACATCCCACCTCTTTCCCAGATAGCAGCACTGCCCAGGATCGCTGCAAGCAGGACAATCGCAGGAAACTGCAAATGATGAAAACGTACCCTCTCCATAAGGCACTGCAGACACACCTCGGTGAGAGAGAGACAGAGAGAGAGAGAGAGAGAGAGAGAGAGAGAGAAAGAGAGACATGGAGTCAGAGAGATAGAGAAATGGCTCTGTTTGAAAGTATGAATGTAGATGAACTGTAATACAATGTGAAAGAAAAATTAATGCTGAATGAAGTGTGAAGAGGATTCCATAGATGTGGTGTTAAAGGGAGGAGTTGGCCTCTGAAAGCCTCGAACCGGCCTGCATTGCTGCTTCCTGGGATGAGAACTTCCTGTTCTCAAGATTCCATTTCCTGTTCCTGCTGCATGGCAGTAGAGAAAGTAGACTCTCCCTGAAAACCACCACAGAATTAATTTCACCCCAAATGTATTCCCTGGGAATGTCGAACAGTATTATTTTCATAAGTGGTATGGAGTATGTGTTGTGTTGTTCCAGTGCTTAAAATATTAACAGATTAGCTTTTGGTGTTTCCACCAGAAAGCGCATTACAGTATGGTACAATTACTACAGTACAATTGTCTAGTGTCTGTTCCCCATCGCTGAACAGTACTCATAAACACAGAAGGATCTCTGGAGGTTGTGAGTAATGATGAGCATAGTTTAAAAAATTACTACTCAAATTCAGATTCACAAATTGATTTTCCTTAACATGATTTGAGCAAGAAACAGAGTGACGTTGTTTTAATGATGGTGAGAAGTGCAAATAAAGCCAAGGGTGCCAAAACTTTCTTTTCTTTCACAAAAATTGTGTTCTATCGGCCATATAGTGAATACGTTCTTTTCTTTTGTGCATTGTAGTTAGCGGGTATGACAACAACAACAACAACCAAAAAAACGCACAATAAAACATCCAATTTATGTTCATTTAATGTGGGAGTGGTTTGTGAAACATTTAAATCCCTTCAGGTTTGTATTTTTATATGCATATTTGATAAGCAAGAGTTTAAAAGACAATAAAAATGTGGAAGTCAGATTGGTTTTGTTATTTGTTTGATAGGAAAGCAAAGAATACCATATGACCTATGACGTGATATAAATTTTTGGCCATACCGCCCACAACTCATCTGAATATATTGTTGTGGTTTTCTGATAAAATTGTGATGTTGCCTCGTAAATCTGCCAGATGAAGAACATTTGAAAAGATAAAGAAAGAAATTCACTAGACAACCAAAGATTGTTGTGCCATATTTTCCAGTAGAAAAGCTTTTCTAATTGTGTGAGGTTGAGGACGATTCTGTGATGATAGCATTAGATCAGTGTCCTTGTCCTGGTTCCGTAAGCATGATATCTGTCAAGGAGGAAAGCTGAATTTATCTTGATTACATACTTATGGTACGGCTCATTTGGCAGTGGAAATAACGGTGAAACATTGGATTTGAGATTTTAAGGTACCATTGTTAAAAAGTCCAGTGGAAAAGTGCTCAAAGGCTACATTCACATTACGAGCTTCTTTGCACAATTCTGATTTTTTGCTCAAATCGGATTCACATTCGTAACTGTAAGAGACCCATATCTGTTTTTAATGTGAATGCATCTCTGCCCTGAAACATCCACATGCACACATCCATTTCCTGTGTTATGAAAACTCATAGGTTCTGGTAAGTTCCTAGGTTCAGTTCAGCTTCCCTAATATCGAGTAAATCAGCAGTTTCCCCATTCTTCCACTGAATATAGTCACTGAATGACGACAACAGTGCTATGCGCCTGAGTGTTGGGAAAAAGCGGAATTCCGGTCTGACCATTCTCACTCATGTCTCATGCCCACTTAATCAGGTACGTATGAAAGTGGCTCAGGTCAAATTTTTGTGTTCTAAAAAAAATCACATTAAGGCAGAAAATTGGATGTGTGTCACTTCAACTTGGTAATGTAAACGTCGCCTTAGTAACATCGTGTGTGTATCTGTTTTTTTGCCACTCCATCCTGGAACACTCCACTAGACATGGATGAGGAATTTCAGTCAGAAACGGACCGGCCCATAATGATTTTCGGTCATCTTGAGCCTCCTCGGCTGAATGGGTGTCTCCTGTAACCCACTTACGCCCTTTCCACAGTTTGCCGAGTTGGTTCATTGTTCTCTGAAGTGGAGGAATCCTTCTCTACGCCAGCGGTGCAAGTCTCCATGACTGTGTTTTTCCAGATGTGCTGTGCTGCTGCTGAATATGTCTAAATGTATGGTTCGCGACACGCAAATATGAGTATGAATGGATATCTTATGATTAGTATGCCTAGAAATTATTCACAACATTTCAAACCATAGATAAAGCCGATCACTTCATCGCGTTATTACTTCATTGTAGAGATGCTGTCAGTGATCCAGAGAACTGACGCTTCTTTCTAGATGTTTCATAAAAGTCCATTCCTGGCCATTGACCAAACAATGAGCTGAGAGCTTAGTAATCAGTGTCCTTTATAAAGACAGAGCAGGCTGCCAGTACGAATATACAATCAGAGGAAAATTTCTTTTCAACTAGATGTTCTGGAGATTTCCTTCTCCGATAAAAACCAACACCTTTAGCCTTTCACACAGTTTATCTTCTGTAATGTTCAAAATAGTCTTCACATGCAGCATGATTAAAGCGCTGGCTGGCAATTTCCACGCTTACTTGTTCTGACAATAAGATAAAGCACATAGAGAGCCATGCCTAGAGTGACATGTGAAAATAGATTTCTGTCTAAAAACGTGAAAATAGACATCTATCAATCCTAAACATTAACTGTATGAATGTTTATCGCTATTGCTACATATACGGTAGCTATAAGGCTAGACATGTCATAATCGATGACAGGGTACATAGTATATCCCGAAGTTTCTCACAGCAATTTGCGCATGATTACAATTTACGAACAATACATTGTGCTTTTGATCCGTTTATAGTTACATTTATTGTTGTGGAATGTCCTTGAAACAAGTTAGTTCCTGTGATTACTTACTTTATAGCAGCTATAAAATGTCAGAAAACTTACAGTTACATCTCTACCGGTGAGCACTGACACTGGAGACTCCTTCCATAAATGCAAAATAAACATCTCCTTACAGAAACATCATCCTATCAACAATGATGTGGAGCGTCCGCTATACAAGTGCCTGTGTAAGCTGTTACTATAGAAACGGTAACGTATTAGAACGAGCGCTGTGATTTACCTTGTAGCCAGAACTACTGTCCGGAGCTGCTGTTATAGAAAATTCTGACCAATCAGAATCAAGAATTCAACACTGCTGTGGTATCAGATTAATATAATTGAATCTGATTAATATAATTTACTTTGTATCTGGTTAAAATGTTGGTTGTATTCTGTAGCTGGTATTGAGACTGTGATTCACTGGATTCTCCGAATTGCTCCCAGAAACATTTAAGCCGTTGTAATGCACCAAAAATATGCCTATTGTCTTTCTTTCTTTTTTTTTTAAACATCACCTCTGTAAATTCTGGGTATTCGCTGTGGAATGCATGTGTCGCATCCTGTACGGGATCCTGATGCGTCCGCAGGATGACATGAGAGGCGACTACGAGTCAAGGTGATACCTTCTGCCTTTTAAACCTTTTAAACTTTCTCAAATCATGCTGGAAACCCTGTTTAACAACCTGCAAGGGGGCGATAGTTCAAGCGAAGAGAAAAACGGCCTGATGTGATTAAAGAAAAAAGCGGAATTGTGCAACGCTGTGTTGATGCCGAACAGGCCGTAAGCAACATGTTTGTGATTTGCTTCTAAGTAAGAGAACATCAGTGTCATTAAATGTCATTAATTTTTTTTTCCTCACCATGACCTGGAAGATTAATTACACATGTCCCGAGCTGTTTGTTTCAAAAGCAAGATTCTGACATAAAAGGAGATCTGAGGTTCTCGGTGCCCAGTTTTCCATTTTCCTCCCATGTGTAACTCATCTGGCGGCGAGCGAAGCTGGTGAAAAGGGAGGGAGCGAGTCTTTCGCTGTGGCTTTTTCATTAGCACATATGGAACCAATGTGGAGCATCACAACAACCAGATGCTCGGCTTGCAGCGAGCTCTGAAATTGATTTCAATTTCTACAATTTTAACAAAAATATTTGCAAACAAACAAAGGCAAATGCCTAGATGTACAACCACACACAGACACACACACAGGACTGAATTCTGGTGTCAGCAAGAGTGTGTGGCAGCACCAAATCCGAGGCTCCTTCCTGTGCTGTTCCCACAGGCAGAAACACATGTCAGCTGTGCGCTGTTTACTCCTGCCTCTCCGTTTTTCCATCATGTGTATTCTTGCATTTGTGTGTGTGTGTGTGTGAGTGTGTGTGAGGAAGCGACGCATCCTGTTGGACTAAAGCTACCACCGGCAGTCGCATATCACTTAGTGTTGTGACCTTCAACAATATCTTTAGCAACCTGGCAGCATGGACGAAGCACAATCCAGAAGAGAGGATCCTCCTGGAGGTGGAACAGTCATACAGTCAGAAATACTGGCACCCCTTAGGAGTGTACAGAAATGATTGCGTAAAATTTTGCAACTAGCCACCTTCCCTCAAACAAACAATCATTCTCATAAGAAATTAATTAATTGACACTCGTAAAGAATCATTCTGTCTTTCTTTTTTTAGATGCTCCGAGTCTCCAGAACCTTATTTGTTGCTTTTGAGCAAATATGTTATACAGATGTCGTTCCTCTCTCTGTCATCCATCAGCATGGGAAAAAACAAAGAGCTTTCAGTACAAAAGAGACAGACAGCTGTTGAAATGTCAGGTGATGGATATAAAAAACCTCTTGAACCTCTGGAATCCTCTTGTTTGTGGAATGTTCTCAGTTCTGTAACGCACTTCTTACTGCGCATGGTTCTCTAGTGCTTTTGATACTGGAATGTGTCCAGTTCTGTTACACTCTAGTTTCCAGAATGTTCCTGGTTCTGGAACTCTCTTGATTCTAGAATGTTCCTGGTTCTGGAACGCTCTTGATTCTAGAATGCTCCTGGTTCTGGAACTCTCTTTTTATTCTGGAATGTTCCCAGTTCTTGAACTCTCCTGTTTCTGGAATGTTCCCAGTTCTTGAACTCTCTTGTTTCTGGAATGTTCCAGGTTCTGGAACCCTCTTGTTTCTGGAATATTCCTGGTTCTGGAACACTCTTGTTTCTGGAATCTTCCTGGTTTATGAACCCTTTTGTTTCTGGAATGTTCCCAGTTCTATAATTGTTTCTTGTTTCTGGAATCAGATGGAAAACACCACAAGCAATCTTTACCAACTGAAAGAGACTACACTTTACCCAGTCTGCTGGTTCAGTAAACAATTTTATATGGTTGCATTTGTATTTTTAAGAACAAGTACACTATGATGTGAAAGCAAAAAAATATATACTGAAGAAGACTCCGGTTGTAATATGATTACAACCTACAAAATATTATCCTTGGAATACAAATAACTTATAAGAAACCTGCAACACCGACACAGTGTTTCCAACATGCAGCTTAACATGCGAGAAAACAAAAACTGAATTCTGAAATTTCCCGTCTCACACACCCAACCAACATTTCCCACATCTGTAAACCCTAATTATATGCAAAGTGATAAAGATGAACATTTCAAAATGTATTAAGGATTTTTGGCCCATTAATAGATAATAATTAATACATATACAAAAGATGTCAATATGGCTCGTAATTGCTGTATACTGATTGTGAGCATGTTATGCTTTTATAAATATACACAAAGTACACACTCACATGGACATCCGTTACACACTATTTTGAGAAGTCTATTTACATTTTCCAAGTGTGAGCAGTTTTTTTTCCAGCATATGAAGTTGAAATGCCCTAAGAATAAGTAAAATGCAAGAATATTAAACGCACCTATATGTCCCAGACATAAAGACATGCTGTATAAGGCCTCCTGTGCTTATTTATTTATTTATTTTTAGAAAACGTAGGAAACTGTAAACATGTCTATGCTGACTGTAAGTAGTGAAATGGAAGAAAAACAAGAAGAAGACTTTTCCCTTTAGAGTACGCAATTTAACAAGCTTTGATAACCAGTAAACTGTATTAAATGGATTTAATACAGTACAATAAGGCTCATACACATATATATATATATATATATATATATATAGTCAGTATTATCCATGTTCAAGACTAACACTGTTAAAAACTTCTAAACACACGAGGAGTCGAATTCCCCAAGCTATTAGCATAAAGAATTTAAGACATAAATGCTTTTCCATAAATAATGGCATATAGGCTTTGCGCGTCTCCTTACTGTGGTCTGGGTTCGTCTGTTCGTGAAGTCCCCTTTTCCAGAAACCTTTCAAACCATCAAGTGCAGAAACACAACAAAGAACAGATGGAGTTTCACAATCAATACACCCAGTATAGAAACTCACAGAGAAACCAAATCTCACAGAACGTCCTTTCCAAGCCAGAGGGAATGTAATCCAGATCTCTTGTAAAGTCTCTTGTGTGTTGCTAATCCCACATGCCGTCCTGTTTAAGATGTTTAAGCACGGCCAACGGGCGGCGCTTTCATCAGCGTACATGTTCATTAGTCATGTGGGTTCTAGCCTCCCTCTGTGTTCTGTCTCAGTTCTCAGCTCACACTAAGAATCCCGTTCTCATTAAGAAATCACGGAAGATGTTATCTGGCTTTGTAGCGAAAGGCGATTTCAGTGCCAAAGTATTTTTTGATAGTCCCCAACGGGGTTGATTGAAGGCGGCTGGAGGCTCGCGGCTGTCTCTGTTTGTTGTCTTTGAGTGTGTAAAGACAACGATCCTCACATGTAGATGTTATCTGAGCGGAGGATGGTGGCCTCCATGTTGTGGAAGCTCTTGCCGTTCAGCGTGTCCATGTGGCTGTCGATGCTGTAGCAGCGGTGCACCTCGGTCATGGAGGAGGTGGTGAAGGACGTCGAGCGCAACGCCTCCGTGTTGGTGAACGTGCTACCAAACTGGATGCGGTACTGATTCCAGTGGCGCCGTAACACACCCTGGACCTGCAGGACGAAGGTGCACACACAGGGCTTTTAGACCATAAGATTATTACTTGTATATTACTGTATGAGATGATCCCAATAAAATCCTATAACAGACTGTGTGTTCTCCTCATTCTGTCAGATTAGATGATGCCCATCCTCTAAAGATAGACGTGTGATTAAAGGAAACAACTATGTTCTTTTTACATCATCAATCAGCGCGAACAAGAAAATACTCATGTAGAAAACGGGCTCGTATAAAAAACACAAACATTTTAAACTTGCGGTAATAAGGATCATTTTTCTGTCCTTTAGCATGTTTCATTTATGTTTTATTATGTATTTGTAGCTGTTCTGGGAGTTTGCCGTTTTTCTATTGGTGGTTTTAGACAAGCGTTGTAGCAGAGCTCACACTCTGAGATTTTAATCCCTCAAATGAACTCTGTTGTCAGTCTTCTTTGGTCGAAGACTTACACGTTCAATGATTGCCAGATCGCCAGATTCTTTCACAGATTGTCAGATTCTTTCACAGATTGCCAGATTCTTTCACAACCAAAGAAGTCTTTCACAATGTGTGATTTTTGTGACACCACGATCGGGGCAGAAATGATAATGTATTTTAAAAAACACACAAAATCTGGCTTGACTCAATTTTTGTAATGAATACTAAATATATACAGTACTGTGCAAAAGTCTTAGGCATATGCAAGGAAATGCTGTAGAGCAAAGATGCTTTTGCACAGTACTGTATATATTTTAAAACTTTGATTACTAACATAGTTTTGCACTTGCACATTCGTAATCCCTCAGGTTATTTGAACAGTTGCGAAGGTTAGGGTTAGGGGCGGGGTCAGTGTTTATACCTTTTCTCAACACTTCATTCATACAAAATAAAAACGAAATCACACAACTTCACCTTCATTCTCATGAATTTGTATGAATCAGGTGTTCAGGTCAGTTTAATTTGAATTTTGATCTGATTATTTTAGAAATTTAAGTTTGTTTCCATTCTGAGGGCTTAAATACAAAAATTAAATGACGTAATACAAATTTATTTTGATGATTTATAAAAGTTTGATGCAAATCCAGGTGGTATGGATATTATTCCATAAAGAAAATTTCAGAAATTTAAATTTTGCCTTGAATTTATATTTTTCATAATGACTCACCTCTCCATTGAAGAAGCAGAAGATTGTGGCCACCAGCAGACCCTAGAGAGAGGCACATGATGGAGATAAAAAGATAATCTCAATACCAACAGATTTACTGCTGAATTAAAAAGTGAACGCTTTTTCTATAAGCATGTAAGAAAGGAACAGATGGCTTAGCTCAGAGGAATGGTGCTTCTGTCTTGCTACATTAGTCATTTACAGCATTTAGCAGATGCTCTTATCCAGAGCAGCTTACATTTATCTCATTTATACAACTGAGCAGTTGAGGGTTAAGGGCCTTGCTCAGGGGCCCAGCAGTGGCAGCCCGGCTGTACTGGGATTTGAACACATGACTGTCCAATCAGAAGTCCAATGTCCTGTCCAGCAAGCTACCACTGCCCCTCAGGCCTGCTCTCTCTCACAGAAACCACATTTCTGAGATGGTAATGTAACTTCTTACCTGGTAATGGATCATAATGGCCATCATGTACGCATAGATCTCGAGGGAGCGGCGGCTCTCGGGTTTGTAGGACAGCAGGACGATCTGGATGCCCAGGAGGGGCACGAGGATCAGGGTGGCTCTCACGGCCTTCATGTAGAGGCTGGTCTCAGCCTGGTGGGTCACTTTAAGCTTGGTGATCAACACCCGCACAATGTTCAAGAGGAAGAACAGGTTCACCTAAAAGAGAGAGAGACAGTGAGAGTGAGAGAGAGAAACAAGAGATGTATGGTTAAAGATATACAGTACTTAGAAGTATATATGTTGTGAAGCTAAAAAATAAGCTCTTTGCTGATGTTGCAAGTAAAAACTGCTCTGCATTACAAAACAAACATACAGTTAAGAGGTTGGATTTTGTTAGCAATGAAAGATAAATGACAGAACACAATTTACTCAAACTCATCCATTGTTCACTGATTACAATGCAAAGTGCGACACTAGGATAAGAAAGAATTGCATAGAATTTACGGAAATTAAATTAAAAAAACTGCCCATAAAAGCAACTCTGCCAAAAATGGTTAACGATTTATTTAAATGAATTATTTAACACTGAAAAAGAGAAAGGATAAAATGTTCTGTAAAAAAAAGATAATGTTAAAGATCCAGTACAAAATGTTCCCAAATCATCTGCTTCCAATCAGACTGTAATTATTTTTTTAAAAAATTATAAAACTTTTTAGAACAAGATATCACGAAAACTGTATTGTATTGCGACAAAATCTATCAGAATATCAATATTATATTCCTATGTTGCCGAGCCCTGTGGTGCTGAAAAGGTGGGAAGATGGAGAGAGAGAGAGAGAGAGAGAGAGACAGCGAGAGAGAGAGAGAGAGCGAGCGAGAGAGAGAGAGAGAGAGAGCGAGCGAGAGAGCACTCACCAGTAAAGCGGCACAAATGGGCCCGTGGATAATATAAAGCAGAGACGTATTGGAACTGATCCAACAACTGCAGAAAACAAGATACAGATTTTTCACAATGTTACACCCCCCTTTTTTCAGCGCAGTAATTTACAACATCTGTGTATTAAAGTCACCCTCAACTCCAAAAAAAGTGTTTTTTATGAATAAAACCTTTAATGTGTGGGCACAGATGGGTCAACACAGCAGTTTTCTTTAAAGAACGCTAGCTGATTGGAAATTTCATTAGAAAGGAAGAGTTGTTGTTGAACATGTGACAGACAAGAGTTATTGCATCATAAAATAAAAAGAGCCAATCATGGGGCAATATGCAAACTGAGGGACATGCAACGCCAGTTTACGAGGTGAAGGGGTTTACGGTTTGGGGCGTGTCCAAATTTGCATATTCATACAATCTTGATTTCTTGATGAGGGTATAAGTGTTGAACCTTCTGCTACCGTCGAGTGACTTTTATTGATGCACATTTTAGCATATTTTAACAGCTTTAACAGTTACATTCAGCTCTGAGATTAACGTGTCTCAAACGCGCACTTACTTGTCATTGTAGTAATAGCTTCTGGCTATAGCATGTATTACAGCTGGGATAATAGGAAATCCTGAAAAATATGAAACATCAAAAGTTCCCCATTATGACTTTAAATAATAATTCCATTCATTCCATGCTAGAAAGAAATTTAATAAAGTCAATCATAAGAGATTATAAACTCACCCCAACCCAGTAGATAATACCACATGAGGCGTTGCTTCTCGGCAAACACAGCCACGACGATAAGTGTGTGGAGATAAATTCCCTCACACAGCATCCAAAAGTACATACAGCCCAGAATGTACAGGTGGATAAACATGCACACCTTACAGCTCACCTGGGGGCAAAAACATACGCACAAGAGACGGACACTTCTAAACAACTATGGTACCATGAAAATTCAAGATAAAAATATGCTGTTAGTTGAATTCTTTTCAAAGAATCAGATGATAATGAAGTGACTGATGAATGTTCAGTTATAGCCGAGTGTATTCTCAGTTCTGATTGGTCAGAAGGATTCGTTTTCCAAAAACAGCAGCCTAGTCAATAATGTGTCGTTCTTTAACAAAGAAAATGTCTAACTGTTAATGCGATGAGATGTTTATTTAACATTAATGGAAGGAGCCTCCAGTGTCAGAGCTTTAAGTTATCCTGAAAGGGGTAAGTCCTCAAGATGGAGGAGGTTTTTTTTATAACATAAGAAGCTCTACTTTATTTGTCTCATTACAAAGCAGAGAAAAAAGAGTGAAGTTGGTGAGGGAATGACTGTGTATAGCTGCTATAATGTAAGCGAGAACTTGTTTCTCACGGAGGTTCCACAACATTAAACATAACTATGAAAGACACACTTCCAAGTGTTTTATTCCTTTCTTGTTACAAAACAATGTAAAGCCTACTCACTGGGTTGGACTGCACTAACTCCTCGTTGTTAACAATAGCCGTGAACCAGAAAATGGTTATGACTGAATTCAGGACAAAGGAGAAGAAAAGGTTTTTATGAAGCGTAATCCTCTGGCAACTTAGGCTCCTGAGGGAAGAGAAAATGAATCAGTGCAAGTGCTGAACTAGAAATTTCATAATTTAGCCATTTCTGCATGAACATATCATCACACTTACTTGAAATGGAAGAATATTCCCAAAGAAGCAAGTAAAGAGATCAGCGACAATCCATGACCGATCAGGACCAAGTAGTAGAGGTTAATCGCTGCCTAAATTTAAAATAAAACGTATAATGTACAAACATATTATCACATATTTAATTTTAAGAACTTAAAATATGGTGTGTAGATCTACAATAAAATGTGCTTGTAGGTGCTGACATTCTGCTTTAGCACAGTAACGCTTTTAATGCTATTTGAATTTATTTTCAGATAAAAGAACGGCCATCCAGCACAAATTTCCTTCAGTGTGAGGTTTAAAGGTCGGTTTATACTTGACTTTGCGGGCGCGTGCAGAAGCAGCTGTGACACGGCGACATTTATTCCACACACTCGCATGCAAACTTTATGCACATCTGGAGGATTAAAGGCAACATCAACTAGATGGCACATACGAGCCGAAACACTCCTGTCCATCAGGTTTCCGAGTTGAACTGTAAGCGATTTCATGCAGTGACGTTAAACACACTGACAAACTCTGCCTGTCTTTAATACTTTCGCAGTTGTCGTGATTGTCATCATGAACTGCGTCTCAAACCTAAAACACTGACCTTACATTCAAAAGTATTTACTAATCTAGAAAATCCAGAAGACTGGTACGCAAAACAGACATTTTGATACGTTTGAAGGTGACATGAGAGGTTTTTTTAATTTAAACACTAACTGTAATAGGAAAACTGGTTAGTGTTAGTGCTCAGTAATGGTCTAGAAAAGTACATTATTATGTGATTTGAGACACAGCGCTAGTTTGTTTAGTCGGTTGTGGACACAGTGTCACATGATGCTACACTGCCTGCGTTCTTTACGTTGGTATTGCACCAGTAGCTTTAATTTCTGAGGATGTGCATAAGTGCATAAGGTCCAAACGACCACAGGATACACGTAGCAGCTTTTTCTTACGTATGTGCAGATAAAAACAAGTATACTTCAGTCTTTCTTTTCAAACCCACCTGCTGGCGCTCAGCAGTGAATTGTTTACAGGTCGTGTAATTGGTCCAGGTTCTGTTGCTGTCAGGGTGGACAAACCACTTGCCAGATTCGGTGCAGATTTTCGTGGCCATCTCTGAAAAACAGTAAAAATTAGTAACATATCACATTAAGGGTCTTTTAAGTAAGATTAATTACTACAATAATTTAACATTAACAAATGACTAAATTCAGCATTAAGGCTCCAGTAGTAACGTTAACAAACCGTAAAGCCGTTCTGGCCATGTGCATTTGTTTTAATTCTGGTCATGTCTCCTTCCCCTATCCTGTCATTGGTGTATTTCCCAAATGTAATTACCAACTGTTCACTGTCCAGCTCTTGATTGCCTAGTTTGTCTGTTCATACTTTGTTGTATCTTTGTCTAGTTGCAAACGCTTATGCTGTGTTTGGTTTAACTGTGTGTGGAAGTCAGAACTTGGAATTATGTCATTTTCGTCGTCCGCTACAACGTGGGAAAAAACCTGGATGCCTCCACGTTCGTCTTTTGTTAGCAAAAATTTAACACTGTGATGAATGATGTATATTTGCACATATTTACTGTATACAGACTTTCCGAGTAATAATTCCGAGTTGAGAGAGTTTTCTTTGGTTTTTATGAATTGAGTTGAACGTGGCATTATCGCATCTTTCTGTCTCGTCCAAGTCCAAGCCATGTTTTCCAGCTCTGCATACAGAGCTTTCTGTGTTTTCTCAATTTTGATGATGAATTTTTCTTGGTTGATGCTGTTATAGGAAAATAATCAAAGGCGATGTGGTGTGATGAAGTGAAGCTAAGTTGATTACTTTCATATAACATCACATCCTGAAGTGTTTCAAACAACGTTGTGACGATGTTTATTGTTAAAAGTGCTACACAATTAAAGCTGAATTGCACTGGAATACTTTTTTTACCTGAAGTGTCAAAGTCCGTGTAGTAATCAGGACAGTGTTGTGTTGCGGTGCTTCCAGCCTCCACGTCGTCCCAACACAACCAGCCGTCCCATGTGCGGTTACACATCAGCCCAGCTGCACAGCGCACACACACACACACACACACACACACACACACACACACACACAAGAATCAGAATCTGAATCAGAACGTCTTCATTCTTCAGTACTTGCCAGGTATACGAATTTGCTTTGGCATTAAGAACTGCTCAACAGGGAATCACGGAAGCTTGGGACTACTAAAATTGCAGAAGAACACTAATCATGCTAAATAAATAAGAGACAAATCACAATATATGTGCAAGTAGCAATAGAGGACTGCAAAACAAACAAACAAAAAAATCAAATCCGGACGATGCCACAGCCATCTCTGGGTGGGAGTTAAGAGAGGAAAATCATCTGTGATCTCTGGTGGGAGTTAAGAGAGAAAAATCGTCTGTGATCTCTGGGTGGGAGGGGCATACATGCACTAGCCAATCACGGGTGTCTGTGGCCCCGCTCACGCCTGCCATTAACATGCGTCCTGCCCTGAATCACAGATTCACTGAGCCAATATCAATATACTGGTACATGATTAAACTATATTAGAAAGTAAATAAAATCAATTCGACATCTACGGTGAGGTTTAAGTATGTTTAAGCAGAAAAAATTTGCCCTGATCTTTTTTTGCCAGAATTCAGCTGCAGCGATATCCGATGGGTTTTCCTAGATCACCACGCCTTTGTTCCAAGATCCTTAGCGGTGAATCCTCATCCAAAAAGCCAGCAAAAACAGTATTTATGCATTAATAAACCACTGGAGGTCAAGAGCACTGCCTAGAACAAAACAAAGCAGTTTTCCTAACGAAATAACAGATTACTTGCAGTTCTGCTACAGTGCTGTGTGTTTCTAATTAATACAAAAAATGTGAACACAATGCTATTAGGTCAGTTAGTTAGTGACAAATTTGAAAAACACAAATTATAAGAATAATGTGCTAAGTTTCCCAAAAGAATTGTCATTAAATGGTATGACAAGCATCACTCTCTCTACCAATCAGTAAGAAGAAGAAGAGAAAAAAGAAGAAGAAGAAAAAGAAGAATTATTAGTATTATTAGTAGTAGTAGTTATAAAGTGAAATGAACTTAGAGAAAAGGAATAATGGTACACAGAAAGATAAAATCCAAAGAAGATGACTTGATATTTATGCTTTGTGCTTAATGCTTTTGTAAAAATGGATCATTTTCAGTAAGAACAGTCCTCTAATGATAAATGGCTAATAACAGAGATGTACTCTAAACACTCTATTTCCAAATCTAATCTAATCTCGTTAAACAAAATCTGTCTTCTTAAAGACATAACTGCTTCCCCGAACTCCGGGAGATGGTTGCACACTGCAGTTCAGACATATTTACTGACAGATAACTCTGAATTATTCTCGCTGGTCAGCCGCAAAAAAAATCAACACGGAACAAATCAACAAGTTCTGACAATCTTCACAGTCGCTGTCAAACAAAACGTCTGGCCTGGGAACAGCTGGAGCTGCGCCATATGACGGGAAGATGTTGAGTGTTTGCAGATGAACAATGCATTGACTCGGACACGCCCGACACACAAAACACAATGGCATTCCAGTGAGTCAGTTGTTGTTCACTCAAAGAAGAAAAGAAAATTCAATATACATGTATACACTCATTCCTAAAGTGTCCTCACACACGAAGCGTTTCATCTACATTTAGACGCAATGGAGGTGGAAATTAGCCTACTTACAAGCAGCTGTAACTTTATACTATAGAGTATCATTTGAATTAGGCATTT
>CM040455.1:32933941-32973701 GCA_022758105.1 Pangasianodon gigas | reverse complement strand
CACAATGGCATTCCAGTGAGTCAGTTGTTGTTCACTCAAAGAAGAAAAGAAAATTCAATATACATGTATACACTCATTCCTAAAGTGTCCTCACACACGAAGCGTTTCATCTACATTTAGACGCAATGGAGGTGGAAATTAGCCTACTTACAAGCAGCTGTAACTTTATACTATAGAGTATCATTTGAATTAGGCATTTATTCTGTAGAAGAGTATAACTGAAAATTTACACTTCTGCTCGTACATTTCTATAAAGAAAAAAAAACTTTATACTCGTTACATTTTTATTTAGACCTTCTAAGTAAGTTAGGGTTAGCTACTGAATCCATCAATCATGTTTCATTGCATTTTAACATTATTTTTTACCTATATTTATACAATAGCGCTGGTGAATTCTGGATTCGGATTGGCCAGAAGGTGTTGATTCATTTTCTCTAACAGCAGCTCTGACAGTAGTGTAATATTTTATTTTTTCTATAGTAACAGCTCATTTACAGGGCTAAGTAAGGCGGATGCTGCACATAAACGGATAAAAAAAAAAGAAAACGTGTGTAATTGTTGATATGGTGAAGTTTTCTGTAAGGAGTTCACTTAACATTTATGGAAGGAGTCTCCAGTGTCAGAGACAGAGGTAAAGCTGTAACTTTAAGTTTTCTGACATCTTCAGGACAGAGGAGTTTAAGCTTTGTGGTTTCTCAGTAACATGACAAGCTGTGTTTTTTTTTTGTTTTTTTTTTACTTATTAACTTCAAGAGAGTGAAAAAAGAGAGAGGCTAGTGAGGGAACAGGAACTAACTTGCTTTGTGGACGTTCCACAACATTAAACAGACAATAAGTTCTTAATTAAACAAAAACATTGTAATTGTTGACAAATCAGTTTCGTATAAGAGGAATAAAACATTTCGGGACTTGCGTGACCTGTTGTGTTTTCGTGTTTTTAACCTTATATCTAATATTCAATCAAATCTATACCGTCTAGGACATCACAATCAATCATCTTTTAGAAAGGTATTGTAGGCAATTGTAAGAAAAGGTATTTCTGAAACTAACCTTAACCATTGTAACATTTCATAAGAATGTCATAAGACTTATGGGAATTTTTACAAATTTGTAACCCTGTCCAAATCATTTACTATCTTCTTTTAAATACCTTGCTGCCTCCTCTCCTAATCGATAATTAACAGCTCTAAAATGTGAATTTGGATTTTTTTACCTATTCGATGGTGATTGGTGTCCTTTGTGATCTTTTGGTAGCACTCAAACTGGGCCATCACAATCTTGTTGCGAGAGCCGTCGATGTCGTGAGTGCCGTTCCTGGATTTCTGCTGCGTGTCATTCTTGGACGAGCGGGCCACCGTGAACAACTGCAGGATCGGAACAAAGAGTTCAGTAGACAATACAGAATACACTAAGCTTTTAAGAAAACATGCATAAACAACACGTACATAAATGGGTTAAATTCAATTATTTTAATAATGTAAGAAGCGTAATAACTAAACTAAATATGCTGGGTTAGACTGCACTGTAATGGTGACTGGACATCAATGTACCTCACATAATGTGGACAGGAACAACAACAAGGTTATCCAGTATCCAAACATGGTTCTTCTCATGAATTACCACAACGGTCCTGAAAATACAGAACAGAATTTTATCATCATTGATACTGTAAGCACAGAAGGTGCAAACACATCACAAATAAGACATCAATGCTTACAGTTCACTGCACTCCACCTTAAATGAATGGATTCACAAGAACGACCAAAAGACTGTAAAGGGGCGGGGAGTGTAAGGGGCGGGAGTGTAAGGGGCGGGAAGCACGAGCAGTGCGATGTGAAGTGAGACGACCTGTGCAATAATAATATAATAATATTAATATAATATTATATATATTATATATGTAATAATATAACATGATTCATTTTTATTGGTCATATGGTGACAAAGCGGCACTCAAAAGGCAGTGGACCAAATCTCACATGTGGATCATTTTTTTCCACTTAGCTAAGTTGTAAGAAAGTGGATGAAGGCATGATTGACACTAGAGAAATACCAAGCAAGATGGAAAAGCGTCTGGGAAATCGCAAATCTGGATGATGCCACAGTTAACCATGGCCTAGAGTAAAGTAGGGTAGAGTAATCCATGGCCAATCACAGGTCTCTATGAACTCATGTATGCGGAAAAGGACGGATGTTGTGTTAGTGTGAGCAGCAGTTAGGGTGGCTTCATGTGTGTCGGAGGAAGCGTGTGTTTGCTCCATCCTCCCTGGTTGGTCGTATGATGACGGAAAGTTAGCTAGTGTGTGGGAATTGGCAAGATCAAATTGGGGAGAAAATAGAGAAAAAAACAGCATGCAAGACAGCAAGAAAGTGATAGTGGCAAAGAAGAAATAAAGGTGGGTAAAAGGTTTTAAACTACCCTGTCTACCTTAGTTGGGCAATTCTACCACAGACATCCTTATTGAAAATATTGCATTATTTGGAGAACAAAAGGGTCTCAATGTAACTGGTCCCTCTAACAGAACGGCTGACCCCAGCCTGGCCCCCTCTGTTGAAATGGTCTAGAAACATCACTGCAAAGCAAAAACAGAGTTTCACAACACTTTCTCTCCGATGACTTTCCGGTGGTTAGTTGTGTTGGCTCAGTTTTAGTAAACTTCGATTTTCCCCAAGCAAACAGCCGGGGATCGGCGAACCCATTGTCCAAGCCAGGACTGTAGCAACAGAGCTGTTATAAGGCCAAAGGCAAGTGGAACGAATCCAAGCCTTCTTGACATAACAGTCCAGTCTATCGAGGGACCCCTGACTACAACACGGGGGAAGCGTGAATATCCTCAGACCTACACTAGAAGACTCACTTGTGCCCATTTTGGCTGTAGACAGGCAGACCAGGGCCAAGTTTCTAATAAAAAAAGGAAAGATTGTTACGCATGGTGATGACTTTAGCTTATGGACATCATTTACCATTAGGTGAAAGGTGTCTGGGTAACATGTCAAAGCCATCGGTGAGTAATCTTACCCTAAATGGTGGTAAATCATGAAGACATTTCACCAAAACAATGGTCTGATTGGGTGAAAACGTTTACAGATTCAGAGCTGCCATTAATTTTTCATAGATTTCCTTCCCTATAATGGCCATTTAATGTGAAAACTACATTGGCTTTGTAAATCTCCTGCTGGCTTCTGATCAATATCTCGTCTCTCAGATGTTTTAAGGAAACCCAAAGCTCTTTCTACAACCTTCCAATGCTAACAACCGCCAAGCATCTCAAACGTGTTTATGGCTCTGTTGTTGTTTTCCTTTTTTAATCAAGACCCGTCGGTCCATTCATGGCCAGGGGGCACGAGACGCCATGTGATTCTTTTGTTCGACCTCCAAACATTTCCTGCTCGGAATGGGGGAACAAAACCACATGATTTGGCTCATATGTGGAAAACTATCCATTTTTTTTCTTGCCTTTGTGGAATGGTAAGAAAAATGCTTCCGAGAAGTCCAGACAGACAGACTGAATTAATAAGAGTGTGTTTTATCTTCCATTAACATCCATCTGAATGGAAAGTGGTTTTATTTAGGAAATGCCACTCGTTTTTCTTTTTTAAAGAGACTCAATCACATCACAAAGTAAATACACCTGTGTCGGATGAACTTGAATGTTATCAGATTCCACATGCGGTGAACAAACAGCTGTAACATTAAATTAAATCACGCAGACGTAATTTTTTTCTTTTTTGGATACAATGTGGGGTATGATTTTGTGCAGGCTAATAATAAATGGTGCTGAAAACCATATGTGGTGTCCGTCCTGTTAAACCTTCCTTCCTGCTTTCCTTCCCTCGTTCTCAGAATCTCTTGCTGACAGCGGGACAGGGGCATCCGTACTAACAAAACAAAACGGCGTATGGTCTAACCTGAAGAACTTTACTGGCTCGCTCTGGTACTTTGGTGACAATAATGCATTGTTTGATGAAAAACCTTCGGGAATGAAGTCCTTGAAAACGCCTTTCTTTAGCTCCTACTGAGACGTCGTTGGTTTAAACTGTCACACGAATGGACTTGTTTTTATAAAGAACTTATGACACAGTTTGTTTACAACCATTTCATTAAAGCTTTTTGCTTTCAAGCTTTTTTTAGAATTAAGGCTTTGGACTAAAGGTGTGACGATATATATATTTTGCTATAATGGCCTGTCATGATAAGGAAAGCTGACGTAGGTAATATAGCCAATGTTATGATAACAGCATTACAATGGGACATTTGAAAGAACCGATATACCAGTAAATGTTCTTTAACATGAACAGTTGTGACTTTTCACTCAATCTGAGACATGCAGACTGCTATACAGAGCAAGACCATGTTACAAAAATCACTAAACAGCATGTGATCATCAGCAGGTCAATATTACAGTTGGGGTTTTATTCCAAAATCAC
This sequence comes from Pangasianodon gigas, assembly GCA_022758105.1. NCBI lineage: Eukaryota > Metazoa > Chordata > Actinopteri > Siluriformes > Pangasiidae > Pangasianodon > Pangasianodon gigas. The sequence continues at coordinate 32,969,273 of CM040455.1, read as the reverse complement.
AGGTTTTTGTTGTATTAATCTTATAGTGGGAGTGAACTGCGTTACATCATCTTCAAGTAGCTTAACGTTCATATACAATTTTTGACTTTTAATGACTCTCTACGAGTAATTCTCTCTACGAGCCAATAGGAGAGCAGGAGGCGTGTCTGTTTGGTAGTTTACCCCAAGAAAGTGGAAAGAACGAATAAAAGTCCCTAGCGACATCTAATTTTGAGCCCAACTTGAGATACATGCCTTCATTTTTTTTAAAAAAGCAAGCCAGATTTAGCTTGCAGTTTTACTCAAATTCTTCCTTACAAAGTGCACAGTTTTGTCCACTATGTTTCCATAGGGTATGTCTGAAGAAGAACAATGGAGATTGCCTCCGTTTCTCATTCATTTATTTGTGCATTCATCCATATATCCATCTTTAGTAACTGCTTTATCCTGGTCAGGGTCACAGAGGACCACAGAAGGATAAATATGATGCTGCTTTCACATTTGTCCAAAATTAGGAACCTACCCATCTACGTCTCTCCCATCCTTAAAGTAATGACATTGTCCACATTACTGTACATGCTGAATATCTTAATTTATACCTCAGTGCTGCTGAATTCTGGATTCTGATTGGTCAGAAGGTGTTAATTAATTCTCTATAACAGCAGCTCTGACAGTATTGCAGCTCCAAATCACAGGTTAATATTAATGCGCTCATTGTAATACTTTACCGTAAGGCTGTAGAACTCGAGTACAGTCTCCACACATTTTTTGTATTGACTTGGACTTGGTCATTGGACTCACTGAGTATGGTGTTGTTCTCAACTGAGAGTTTGTAAAAAATAATGTTTATGTTGTTTTTTTCTTTTAGCATGCACAAAGTTTGACAAGAAGTAATTCCTTCTTCTAGAAAACAGCCTATGCAGGAGTGAAGACAACTAGTTGAAGTAAAGTCTTGGGCTCGAAAAGGATTTGATAACTAGTCCTGGTCTTGGACTTGACAATGACGGTCTGGACTACAGCTCTACGTTATCGTTTCTATAGTAACAGCTTGTACTTTGTGCTTTGGGATTCCTTGGCAATGTGACAAGTTGCATTTATTAACTTCAAGAGTGAGAAAAAAAGAGAGGCTGGTGAGGGAATAGCTGTCTATAGCTGCCGGTCCACAACACTAACTATAAACAGATAAAAGACTTCAGGACGTTCTGTTATTGGAAAATAATCAACTTCGGGGTGTTAACAGTAACTCTGCTTCATCACGCCACCCTATAACAACACGACACAGAGTGTTTTATTCCTTATATAACAGATATGTGATTCCCTGCACGTGTTATAGGATAAACTTTTAACAAGTTTAACACGTGTTCAACAGAAAATCAGAATTTAGTATTTGTTTACTTAAAGGCAAATAAAATATGGAATGAAGATGAAGTATATCCTGTATTATCTTTTTATTTTTATATCAGTGTGTTAGCAGCTAATATTGTATCAGGAAATATATGGAAATAAAGCGGTGAAGCAGCGAAGGTTGTCGCAGTGAAGAGAGTTTTTAAACGGTTAGCCGTCTCTGAACTTGTTTCACGTCTGAACAATGTACGAAGTAGAGGAACAGGACCATGTGTTAAAATTTAGCGACAGGAAAAAATATAACGCTACAAGGCTACAATTTAAGCTAATCATCCTTTTTAAAAGCGTTTATTCTGGCTGCTTAGTACATACATCTGTAGGTGCCATGGACATATTTGTTGGAATTATTGTTATGTTATGGCTGTATGAGGTAAACGAATGAAAGACTTTCTGTCTTTTTATATTTTCTGTTCATTGACACTATATAAAATATTGCTTTGATGCTTGTATACTGTATGTTTAACAGTACAGACATTAATAGCAAAAACAGATTATAGACCCGTCCCTGCCGCCAATATGCTTTAGGTTCCTCCCATTTTTGATTGGCCCCTGAAACAGAAACTCCTTTCCACCGAGACGGAATTGTGTACAGGGTACAGAGTACCAGTAATCACCATTTCAGTATATTTCTCATGTTAAATGATCTGATTTTCATAATAAAAATCTCACTGAAACACACTGAAATTGCACTTTAACGAATAAACTAACAGCAGAAATCCCCTCTCGGTGCTGTTCGTCATTCTAATACAATGACGACTCTCTTCTCAATTTAGAATCTTAAAAGGTGAGGAAATGATGAAAACCAGGGGAAAAGTTTCAGGTAATTCTGTTATTGTCTCGAAGTTGCAGAACAGCGATGTGGAAGTCTTTCCATATCTATATTGGGATTTCCTTGGGTGTGCTGCGGGTCACAACAGGAAGCTTGAATGGCAGTGACTTATTTGCTGTTGTTTTCTTTCTGCATTGCAAGAAAGGCTTTCCAGACCAAACATCTGCACTTGACCTCTGGTGAGGATTTTTCAGGTTTAAAATGCCCCACACCACAGAAGGTCCATCAAAGAAGCAAATCTCAAGAAAAAAAAAAAAGCAAGTCCATAAAACTGATGGATCCACCACTGGATAAAGGGAGAAAGGAACACGAGGCATGGTAAGGAGATTCTACTCCATCTTGTCTGCCGTCTCCAACCTCGTTATGTAGGCATGGAGTTGATTTTAAGACTAAAAATGGCGTGAAGGACTGGATGGACGTGGACGTTTGGTGGAAAAACAAAGAGCCGAAACATGATAACCTGTTGCCCTTCCTGAAGAGTCCGAGGAGGAGTTTATGGAAGGTTTCTCTTGTTCCCCTCCTCCCTCTCGCTCGTTCTCTCGGCTGGCCCCCGGCTGCTCACCCCTCCAGCCTTTAAATCAGGAAGCCTGTGTCAGTGCTGACAGTTTGTTTAACTCGTGTCAGTTTGGGAAACACCCATGGACATCAAACTCAAAAAATTTTCCACTTTGCACCTAAAGAGTGTGAGATAAGAGACAGCCAACACCTCGCAAATTCCAGATTCGCCTAATGTTGCAAACGTGCGTGAACCAGACACGCAAACATTTTAAGAGTATTTTAGAATATTATAGAGCTATTAAAATGAGCCTAATATCTAGAAAATAGTTCACACACAGAAAGCGAGAAGTAACTGCAGTTTACTAAAGTAATAAAGGTGTCACAGGTAGAGGCTGGAAAAAGTCTGGAATAGTGCAATGGCTTTTCTTTTACAAGAAGAATGAAAGAAACTGCACAATGTGACCTCTTCAGGAGCACTTTGCTCATACGGATGATACGATATAAATAAAATTCCTGTAATTACGAACTATCCATAAGCTAGCGTAGGCTATCCTGAAAATTTCAGTAAGGTCAGTTTGTCGACAGGTTTTCAAATCCATTTCACTAATCTCAGCGAGATTATGAAATCAGAAATGGTTTCAGATGTCGCAAACCTGTAGTGTAATTCTTAATATTTTGTCTCAAACCTTGATCCATGGTGTAAGATGAAAGTGTGTAAGGATGGGGGAGTTTAAAAGAACACCTCCTGCCAACAAATTTGTTCCACACTTAACGCCTATTTCGCAACTGGACTTAAAACTTCCTAGAAACTTCAGCAGCAAGTGGAAAAGACAAGCGTGCTTTATAGGGATTAGGAAGCCAAAAGCGCCGAACATGACCACACAGAGGCAAAAACTCCCTGGTGTCCAGCTGGACTTGTAAAACGCACATCTGACTCAATCCTGTAGACATAAATCATCGGATATAAACACTGATTCAACCTTGGAGGTGTTAATTCAACACTGCGAACACTTTAGATCGTATTCTGATGCAGTGGAGAGATTGTTATTCAACACAGCAGGAGTTGAATAAATACAGAAAATAAAAAAGTTCTCTCAGAGGAAGTGGGAAAAAAAAATGATACTGAACCCTATAACAAGAGATGAAGATTCCCTTTACCACATCATGTATATTTTCTAGAAAAAGAATCAGAAGATACAAACAAGGAAATCTGAAAATGGAAAAGCTGAGTTAAACTGACAGAAAAAAGTCTTTTTGCACATTTCAATCACTTTTTTTTTTTTTTTTTTTTTAAGATATCCATGTTGTGTAAATTAAACAAATTCCCATATTATTGGCACCCATAGAAAAAACAAAATGCTCCTTCAAAACAACTTTAACCCCAAATTTAACCCCTATTCAAACACTGTCATCACTTTATACTCTAATTAAACACTTTAACAACACTGTGCAAGCATTCTGAATAGTTTATTCTGAGTAACTATAGCTAGCTATAACATATACACAGCAACTCTACACTCAACTACTGGGCACAAAAGAACCCTAAAGCCAAACTCAAGCCCTTATTCAACACTGTAAGAGTTCATTAAACACTCTGATAGCAAATGCATGCATTCACTTCTGTGCATTCTGGGTAATCACTGCTAAGAACACATCTATAACATGTACAGTATTTGTCAACAACATCGCATCGTTCAGGTAATTAAGAGAAATTTGAAGACGCACGCGCTCCATGTTATGTAGATGCAGCGCAATAACGTTAAAGCACCTACATCTACCATCAGCACAACATGGAAATAATGAAAGTAAGGACAATGAACGATACTTCTTTTTTTTTTCTTTTCTTTTCATCCAACTCACCGCACAGGAGCGAGAAAATCCGAAAGCGAATAAAAAAGTTTTACTGGAATAAGGAAGTCAGCAGCAGAAACAGCAGCAGCAGCAGCAGCAGAGGCGCGCGCGCTGTTCCACACACTCACGCACACACACACACACACACACACATATACATATACACATATACGCATACACACACATCCACAGCGCGCGATCATTAACTACGGAATCGCGTGCGTCAAGCGCGCTGACGTTCTCTCTCTCTCTCTCTCTCTCTCTCTCTCTCTCTCTCTCTCTCTCTCGGCGCGTGAACGCGCTTTCTAACTCAACTCCCTGGGCAACTCACTAACGGAACCTCTGACTTCCGGTGACATCAGAGCTCCACTGTTACTATGGTTACCTGTCCCCCCTACCGACCCTGCGCACTAGCATACTCCGCAGTACAGATGTAGAAGTGTGCGCTGCCTGTAGCACTGTAGTGTGGAAGTGTGTGTAATTATATCAGCGACTATCCCGCAGTTTAGCGATTTAATTTCAGAGCTGAACATTTATTTTGTACTCGGGTTCGTGTGTCTGTGTCTCCACGAGCTCTGATTTTGTATAAATAAAGCTCTTTCTTTATATTTAGTTTAGTATGTTAGTGATTTTCTTCTCATTTTACTGACAGGGTTGTCTTCTCATGTGTGCACTGCTGTAATGCTTACATTTTCCATCAGATTAATCAGTGGTCTCATCTTATCTCATTCTATCTCATCTTATCTCATCTTCTCAACTTATCGTACCTTATCTCTTCTGATCTCATCTCATCTTATCTCATCTTATCTCATTCTATCTCATCTCATCTTCTCATCTTATCTCGTCTGATCTCATCTTATCTCTTTTTATCTCATCTTATCTTATCTCATCTTCTCATCTTATCTCATCTTATCTCGTTCTATCTCATCTTAACTCATCTGCTCTGAGCTCATCTTATCTCGTAGTACCTTATCTCTTCTGATCTCATCTGATCTGATCTCATCTTATCTTTTATTTAAATGGCAAATATTAAGCTTTTAATGGTCTTAACAACAAATCATGGCTTGCTGGTTTCTGTTTGAACTGAACTGTTTGTTTGGGGAAAAGCTAGAAACAGGGAAATTCACTTCTATAGTCTTCTTGTACGCAAAGGTAAAATCATGATAATGATTAAAACGTTTGATGTAAAATTCAAACTAACACATGTCTGAGTGTTCAAAATGTTCCAAAAATATCTTCTGGGATGTTTTTTTAATTATTATTATTAAAAGTTTAGCCTTTGTTTGGTTATCTGCCGCACCTGATGCAGCCCTTCAAGGACCACGAGGCTTAAACATTTAAAGAAATCAAAGGGAAAAGCTCCCATACTAACTTCCTTTATCTATTTGTTTAATTCCTGCTAATTTCTTGACCAATCATTTGTTGTTAAGACCATTAAAACTTAATATTTTACCATTTTGGGCAATTTTTTGGGGGGCATTTTGCCATTTTTTTGCCCAGAAGTGTGTGTGTATATATATATATATATATATATATATATATATATATATATATATATATATATATATATATATATATATATATATATATATCCTTTTCCTCCTTAGCTAGGGAGGTCTAGATCTTTCTTTGTACTAAGTTTGGGGTTTTTCTTACATTTTAAAATGTATATGATGTAAATAGGAAAGTCCACTGTAAATAAAGCACTACAGCAGTCTGCCAAAATCATTATACAGTATACAGTATATGGCCAAGAGTTTGTGACCTCAACTCCACTGAACACCTTTGGGATGAACTGGAACACCGACTGCACCCCAGACCTCCTCAGTGCCTGACCTCACTAATGCTCTTGTAGCTGAATGATCACAAATCCCCACAGCCACGCTCCAAAATCTAGTGGAAATCCTTCCCAGAAGAGTGGAGCTTATTATAACAGTAAAGGGGAATAAATCTGGAATGAGATGTTCAACAAGCTCATATGAGTGTGATGGTCAGGTGCCATAATTCACTTAAATAGCGGTAACTCATGATTGGACCATTTAGCTCTGATTCATGATAATTTGCTTAATATTCAAAACCGACTTTTGCAAACTAGTCCTAGGATTTTTGCCCTATTTTCACACATTTGGTGTCACAATACTCAGCAAATTGGCAACATGCCAATCAATCACTGCATGGCGGAGCTTCATGTACTCAAATAGCTATAAGATTGAGTCGGGTTCTCACTGAACTATCACCACCAAACATAAATGGTAGATCCCTGTAGGGATCAACTAGTAAATGATGCAAGCTCACACAAATTAATCACTAAGGGGCACTATTCATGTTTGTACACATAAAAACAAACATAACTTTTGTAAAATAAAGTGCACTGTGAACCTTTTTTTTCTGATTATACCGTCAACTTTATGATAATTTTCATAATGCACAAAACCTACTTTTGTGAACTAGTCCTAGGATTTTTGATCTATCTTTACATAATTGGTCAAATTACTCAGATGGGTCTGAACCTAATCAAAAACACAACACTGGGAGGTCTGTACCGTGCCATTTCCCGGCATCACAGTGCATTTTGTTACATTTAAGTGTAGTACACTCGATGGACATTTCCCACACTTCTGTGTTTATGAATGCAGAAGCATAAGTATACGAATTTCAAAACGTCCAGTGAGATAGTGAACAATGGCAGCAAATACAGCTCACAATCACTGCAGCGTTTCATCGCACCTTGCACATGCCCTGATTGTTGCTAACTCTAGCTAGCTAGTTTACTGGTGTTGTGTTGGTGCAATAGCTAGCTAGACAAGTGTGAAAAATGCAGCTAGCTATTTACTGCTTACATTAATTAGGGAATATATACAGACAAATGTTCAAAGTGGAATGTTACTATTCTATATCGCTATATCACTATATACACTACTCACATCAAAATCTCCTTTTTTAGTAACTGGAATGCTTTATTAATTGAATTTAAAGACTCTGAATAAAAAACATACGTGGTATTTTGCATTACACAGCTGAGAATCTAATAAAATATTATTAAACCAATATTGGAATGTAGATTTCTTTTTATATTGATTATCTTGGTTAATTCCAACTAATCATTTGTTTCCAAAAATCATTGTTTATGGCACTTAAGATAATTAATAATTAGTTTTGATATGCAGTAATTATATAACATTAAATAATTATATAACTCTACTACACTATACCATACTTACAGACTTTTTAACATTATGCCTTTTATAATAAAAGTATTTAGTGCATTAGTGCATTAACATGTGGCGTTGTTTGCGCATGCGTGGAGGATTAAATCTCAGTTTAACACTTTAACGCATGCGCAGTACACTCTACTCGATCAGCGTCCCTGCCTAATTTGCACTGCGCATGCGTGGTACAGCTCAGGTCGCAACAATGTGACCGAATCAGTAGGTGGCAGTAACGAACAATGCAGCTGTGCGCCACCTGCCGTAGAAGAAGAAAGAAGACGAGGAAATAAAGCGACGAAGAAGAGTTTGAACAGTGTTGTTGCTAACCGGAAGAGACGTAGATATCGCTGCAGGTGACAGCTGAGGCGCTAGAAGCTTCTGTTTAACACTTTTATTCCCGTGCTCTTCCAATGTTTTTAAACTTTACACCCTTAATATCATTTGCAAGTTATGTATCTGTTTGCGTTTCGTCTGAAAGTCGAGTGTTTGTTGTGTTAGCGTTTCTACTTCCGGGTTTTGCTTCTCACCCCAAACAAACAGAACCCACAAAAACAAATCCCAGTGTTTATTATACTAAAAATGTACTGCTTAATTTGTTTAAGAACTATTTTTTTCGTATTATTTTCTTTGTTTGTTGTTTTTTTTCTTACTGTACACTGTGCACGCAAAACAAAATGATGAATGAATATATATATAAAAGCTACCAACTGACTGCAGCAGCTTGATTAAAGTTACATATTAAATTTATATTTTTTAGCAACAGTAAAAAAAAAAAAAAAAGGTTTTAATTGTCGAACCTGCACATATATATATAATAAAGCATCATATGAGAGTGTATATTATTACTACTGAATACAGCAACTTGATTTTGGGAAAAAGAGAAGTGTAGTTTGATTTTGTTTTTCTTTAAATAATAATTATTATTTTTTTAATCGAGCAAAAAACCATCAGTTGGCTTTAAATAGCAGGAGGTTCACATGTAAAACTAACTGCAGTGTCTAGATGTTGAATGAGTGTTTTGGGAAATTTGAATGTTTTGAAACTTAAACCTTTTAACTGATTCTTGTAAAATCATGAATTTTATTTATTTTTTAAAAAAATCTTTTTTATTATAGGAACTGCACATATAAAATAAAATGCACTACAATGCAATCTATTATTCCTACCAACTACAGCAACTAACTTAATATTGCTGCTACACTACACCATAGTTTACACACAACTGTAATTTTCACACCACACTATTCTGTTGTCCTGTGTGTTTGTCCCGTAGAGTCCACATGCACTGTCTGTGCATGTATTGACCGTGTGTGTGTGTGTGTGTGTGTGTGCGCATATTGTCTGTGTGTATTGATCTGTATAGTCCACATGCACTGTCCTGTGTGTGTGTTTATTGCCCTGTTTGCATATAAAACCAAGTGCACTCCATTACACTGTTATTACTACCAACAGAAACAAGATTTAAAAAAGTAGTATTTTAATGAAAATCATTTTTTAAAAGCTAACAGTTGCACATGTAACACCAAATGCATAATTTAACATGATTTTATTTCTGCTACAGCAACTAGAGAATTACACAAGAGAGCGAGAAACACGCATAAAACCAAAAGCACTATAGGACAATTTATTTTTACTCACAACTACAGCCACTAGATTTTGAGTGAAGGAGTTGGTCATTAAATAAACAAATGCATTATTTAGCAATTTATTATTCATAGAAAATACAGCAACTAGAAATAAGTGTTTTTATTTTAATGATTATTTTTGGAAGGAAAAAATATTTTATTGTATTCTATAAAAAAATGTTTATGTTAATGTCTTTTGGATTTTTTTTTTTATGGCACGGTGTGCAACAAGTAAAGGGATCTGAACACTTTCTGAATCCACTGTATGTGCATCTTGAGTTTAAAAAATCATTTTTAAATTAACAATTTTAAATAAATAGTGAATCAAACAATTAAAATGTAATTTTATTTAAAATAATTAAAACATAAACAAACAAACCCAAATCTAGTTACTTTAGAAAGTAAGAATAATAGAATGTCATGTAGTGAATTTGGTTTATGTAACTCCAACAGTTAAAAATATTGACTTTTTTTTTCTCAAAAAGTAACCATTTTAAATAAAAATTAAATCAACCAACTGTAATTTAACTAGTTGCAAAATCTAGTTGCTGACAGTAATCAAATGTAATGGTTTTACATGTAACACATACAATCCAAAAACTGATTTCTTTTTCTTTTTTTTTTTTGCAATAAATAAAATTAACAACACATTTTAGTCGATGCAGTTTGTAGGAATAATAGTTTCTTTTTTCTATATTTTCTTTTTTTTAATAAATAACATTATCTGTTCAGACTCATTCAGTGCATTTGGGTTTTTTAATAAATTAAAAGCTATTTTTTGAGTTTTCTTTTTTTTTTTTTTTACTTTATTTTGCCAAAAGAAAATCGTTAAAATGTAACAACACTACTTTTTGTTTTCATCTAGTTGCTATGTTTGGATGGAATAAAAGCCTTTCACACAGTGCATTTGGTTTTCCATTTGTCAATTAAAAATTATAGATTTTTTTTTTGTTTTGTTTACTAAAATAATTAAAATTTGACACAACACAGTGACACACACAGTCTAGACACTCTGATTAACAGGAACAGAAGAAGGTTGTATAAAGAATTATATTTTACATGAGTAGCTCTTTTGGTTGTTTTTGTGTAATTTATTATTTTTTTAAAATATTGTTGGTAAACTTCTTAACACTCGGAGGTAAAGCTGTAAGATTTCTGATGTCCTCAGGACGGATGAGTTTACACTTTGCATTTGGTATAACATGACAAGCTGTTATAGCAAGGTGTTTATAGCTGCTGTAACACAAGCAATAACAGGAATTAACAACATTAAACATTACAAACTGATAAAAAATATTGAATGCTTTAATGCTTTTTTAAAATTATTTAAGCATAGAGTTGGCAAATTTCAAATAGCTTTGGGGTGGTAACGGCTATGTGCTTCATGTTGTTCATTATTTTCCTATAACAGCATACCCTGCTGTAAAAAAACAAAACAAAAAAAAAAAAAGCTAAAAACAAATGGGTACTGGTGAGCTCTTTTAAAATAAAAATAAAAATAAAAACAAATGGGTACTGGTGATTTCTCAAACTTAAAAAAAGGGGGGTACTGGTGATCTTTAAACAAAAACTGAAAAACAAACAGGTACTGGTGATTGTTAAACAGACAGGTGGTACTGATTATCTTTAAACATTATCTTTATCTTTTTATGCACACACACACACAGTTACAGGTGGCCTGAAACTCCTGGAGAATGCTGAAGAGCGTGCAGATACAGGTGAGTTTCATACACGTTTTTCCAACACACAGGTACTAGTGATCTTTAAGCAAAAACTAAAAACAACAAATGGGTACTTATGATCTTTAAACAAAAACGGAAACTTCCTTTTTTTTTCAAATTGAAAACTCAAACAACAAACAGATACTGGTGATCTCTTAAACACAACTAGCTAAAACAACCAGGTACTGGTGAGCTCTTTTTTTAAAAAAAAAAAAAACTGAAAACAAACAGGTACTGGTGCTCTTTTATGCAAAAACTCAAAACAACAAATGGGTACTTGTGATCTTTAAACAAAAACTGAAACATTGGAACTGGTGATTTTTTTTTACAGAAAATTCAAACAACAAACAGATACTGGTGATCTCTTGAAAGGAAAAAAAAAAACCAGGTACTGGTGATCCTTAAACAGACAGGTGGTACTGGTTATCTTTAAACAAACCTGAACACACAGGGGGTAGTGGTGATCATTTTTTTTTTTAACACACCTGAGAAACACACACAGTTACAGGTGACCTGAAACTCCTGGAGAACTCTGAGGAATGCTGAAGAGCATGCAGATACAGGTGAGGTTCATACACGTTTTTCCAACACACAGGTCCTGGTGCTCTTTAAGCAAAAACTCAAAACAAACTAAAACTAATAATCAATAAACAGTTACTGGTGATCTCATTAAAAAAAACCCTAAAAACAAACAGGTACTGGTGTCCTCTTAAAAATTAAGAAAAAAAAACCTGAAAACAAATGGGTACTGGTGATCTCTAAAACTAAAAACAACCGGGTAGTGGTGATCTCTAAAATGTAAAAAAAAAAAGTGGTACTGGTGATCTTTCTTTAAACAAAAACTGAAAAACACTTGGGTAAAAAACGAACAGGTAAAAAAAAAAAAACTAAAAACAAATGGGTACTGGTGATCTCTCAAACCAAAAAAACAAACAAACAAACAAAAAAAAGGGGTACTGGTGATCTTTCTTTGAACAAAAAATAAAAACAAAATCTCAAAACAAAGTTAAAAAAACAAAAACAATGAATAGTTCCTGGTGTTCTCTTAAAAAAAACAAAACTGACCGAAACAATTGGGTACTGGCGATCTCTAAAAAAAAAACTCAAAACAAAGAAACGGGTATATGTGAGTGATGTAAAAGCCTAAAATTGAAAAATGTACAGGTGTTTGCTTTACATGTACTCTAACACCAGGTGTTTGTGTGTTCATGCAGGTGTCTATGTGCATCACACTGTCTGTCTCCTGTAACACACACACCGGTGCAGCAGAACGTTCTGAGAAACGAGGTCCTTGTGTCCGCCGTCTCAGTGCTCATGTCCACAGACCCGCCCCTCTTCGCTCAGGCAGGTGTATCATTTGTCTGGAACTGTTACACCGACTCGACATTAACGATCAGAACACGGACATCCTGCAACAGCTTTAAAAATCATGAAGTCGTAATCAATGCCGTCGCTAATTTATTTGTATTCTACACCAATCACTAGATTTATTATTGGTAAGCTGCTGTTACTTATTTGTAGAGTTAGTAAATGTAAATAAGTGCAAATATTATTTTGTGTAATATTAGCAAATTTTTTCTAAGTTGTTTAGAATTACTACTGTAACTTTTTCCTTCTACTCATAGCAGCAATTTTAGACTATTATTGATAATTATCTTTAAAAAAATGTTTTCACAGAGCATTCTGAGCATGCCCAGTGAAGTGTCGTACCTGCAGCACCACCCACACTCCTCCCAGCCCCTCCCGCTAGCCCAGACTCCACCCCCTTCCTCCAAATTTCCCTCCAGTAACAACATCTCAGTGCTCCAGGTTTATCTCACGCTGCCTGCAATGGCTGGAGGCGGAAATGCAGAAGTGTGTATGCATGTATGAGTAGTTTGTACAATAAGTTGTACAATATTGTGCAGTTTGTCTGGATTATACAACACCTCTGTGCACCTTTGGACATTTTCACACTTTGTGAATCTCTTATATTTTGGGTAATTTGTCAGAATAGCTGCAGTTGTAACTCTGGTCTTTAAATTTTGCTTGCCATGTTAATCTCTGTTCTACACACACAGTCTTCTGATAAATAATTTGCTCATGTTCATATTCTTGTCATGTTATGGCTATTAAATATAACTTTACGCTTTTCCATTGCACATATTTTGTGCTGTTTGGAATCTCATTCAGGTTCTGTGCTTTAGTTACTGTCCACAGTTACTGTAGTTTGAGGAATAGTTTGAGGAACTACAAGTTAGTAACATGAAGGACTCGGCTTGTTGACAGCGGAGGTATGCCCATTGACACCACTGCTGTCTTGATCTGGTCTCAACCAAAAGCAGCATTACAGTAAATAGTTATCCGACACAATGATGGACATTGTTGTAAAAAATTTTCATAGTCTATTTTTATCTGGCAATTTTTTTCATTTACAAAGTGAACAATTTCTTGACTGTGTTGTCATAAGCAGTAATGAATAATAGAGTTCTGGTTCTGGCCACATTCTCTAAAGGTAGGCCTTTTTACAGCCAGCCATGGGTGCACTTCCAATTATAACAAATGACCAATCAGAAGCTTGTAAAAGTCATTACATCAATCTCTGGAATCTTCCAAACTGTTTAGAGACTCTCAACTTGGTGTATGTAAACTTGAGCTACTGGAATACTGATATAGTGAATTAAAGGCGAAATAAAGCTGCCTCTAATCCATTGTTTTAATATGATCTCTGTGAACAAAGTAGATGGCTCTAATTGACTTGTTAAAAATGTTTGACATGAATGTGTGGAGTTGGAAAAAACTGACACTGAATATCTTTAGCCTAGGTGTATGTAAACTTTTGGCCTCAATTGTACATCAAGTGTTCACTTTTGTGATGAGGTCGCAGGTAAGGTTTCCATCTGATGACTCTTCCATGCAGATCATGGTTGTGAAAGTAACACTGCTGAGTAGAATGCTGCACCACCACTCCTGTGTCAGCTAAACCTTCCTGCAGGTCCTTGCTGCTGTTTGGAGATTTTGCTTTGCAGTTCCCCTTAACTGTGGAAACTGCGAGCTGGAAGTGCTTTGATATCTTTTTATAGCCTTTTCCTGCTTTGTAGGCATCGGTTAGCTTTATTTTCAGTTCCTCAGTCAGCTGCTTGGAGGAGCCCGTGGTTGTTGTTGAATGTTGATTTATTATGCTCTGGAATTATTATTCCTATTGACAATTCACAACCTACCTAATGGATCCTAATGAATCAGTTAAGGCCTAACGATTTAATCAAGTTCTGAGACTTTACAACTGGAAGGGTGCCTAAACTCCAAATGTATATTTTATATACTGTCCATACTATGCAAATTGTCTGTATGCTATTTATATGGTATGTTCCTTTCTGTAATTTGCATTTTGACAGCATTTCGTAGCTTTCTGTGCCTGAAGCTTTACATTTTAAGTCATTTCATCACCTAAATTATAACAAGGTTCTAAAACCATTTCTCAGTATTTTTGCATATTCGAGAGTAATGTAAATGTCAATATGACACATCAAAGCAAATAGTAAAAACAAGTTTAATAAAGTGCAAACGAATCCGTTAATTGCTTTTTGATTGCTTTTTTAAGTTTCCTGACATTATGGATTGGAGCAACACAGAAGTCCATTAAAAGTTTTCATGATTTCAAAGTAGCAGCAATGCTCAGGTTGCTGGAAAATAAATTATGCCCGAAACAAAATCTGAATGCAATGTTCTCAAACATGCCGATACTAAATTGTTTACTTTAAAGGGAAAACAGATTTGTATTGTTTGGGAAATTCACCCCATTGCAGAACCAGTGAGGAAAGCTGGCAGTGCTTGTAGTTTTGAACAAGGACTTGTTGATTATTTATCAGTATTTTAACATATGGCAAGCTTTGTATTTTCATGCTATAGCACATGATTCCTACATGTATAGTGAGGGGAAATAAGTATTCGGACACTTGTGTTTTTGTTTTTTGATATACTTCCAGTGCGTATATCCACTTCAAATTTATGCACTTAATTTCTTTTGATATTGTTCTTATAAATATGAACAAAATATGTATGTATGTATGTATTCATAAGAATAAAGAAATATTGATAGGAAATCACCAACATTAGTACTTTGTTGCAAATGTGTTGGCAGCTTCGAGACATCAGTAATTTGCCTCTTTTTTGTGGTTTTAGCATTGTGGTTTAATTTTGGCACATTCCTTATGGCAAATCGGCTTCAATTCCCCAAGGCTACAAAGGTCCCTCTGATGGACTCTGTTTCAAAATCCTCCAGAAATTTTCAGTGGGATTCAAGTCAGGAGATTGGCTAAGCCATGCAAGGCTTTCTTGTGTTATTTCGGCTATTGCAGGTCATTGTTGCGGGTCATTGTTCTGTTGAAACATCTTCACAGATTCAGCTTCTTGGCTGATGAAATGAAATTCTCCTTTAATACATCTCAGTACATATCTCCCTTCATGTTTCCTTTGACGTGTAATGCCCCAGTACCATTTGCAGTCCCATATCATGATGCTTCCTCCTCCGTACTTCACTGTGTGTATGGTGTTCTTGGGATCATACATGTGACCCTTCTTTTTCCAAAGATAATGAGCTGAATTATTGCCAAAGAGTTGTATTTCTGTTTCGTCTGATCAGAGCACATTGTTCCAAAAGAGGTCTGTCTAGTGAGTTGTCTAAATGCTTTCAACTGACCAGAGCATATGGTTCCAAAAGAGTTCTGATTTTGTTGAAATGCTTTTAGATGTGCTTCATTGTGCTTCTTTTGAGTTTTGCATGAGGTGTAGGAATGGAGATGACTGAGGTGCACTTCACTGCTTATTGTTCTCTGTGTAACTGTTGTTCCTGCTGCTTTCAGGTCGTCCTGCAACTCTTTTCAAGTGACTGCTGGCTTCTCTCTTACCTTCCTTATCATTAGTCTGAGAGTGCATTGTGAAATCTTTCGTGGCTTACCTGTCCGGGGACGATGAGTTGTGTGTGTTTCTAACTTTTCACCTGCATATAATCAAACCGATTGTAGTAACAGGTGTTAAAGATATTTAAGGTCTTTGCTATGCCTCTGTAGCTTTTTTCCATTCGAGTGTTGTCCCTGAGAACTCTAGGAAGCTCCGTTACCTTCATCATGATTCCTACTTCTTGCCAACCAATGGCAACATCTTTATATAATTACACCAGAAGCAATTTGCACAATCTTTACATAAAACCTTTACCCTCACTGTAGAGTAGAGAGGGCACTTTATTTGTTCCTGAATATCAAACATGAAACTTGATGTGTTTCTAAGGAAGAATGTGCCCATCAACATTCTAGACTACTTGACTATGAAGAGCTAAATGAATAAGCAATGTCTGATTTGTGGAAAGCATTGATAGGCTATGACATTTCTTTTAAAATCACTAAACTACTGGATGTACTAGATTAGATTTACTCTGCTCAAGGGTTCATAATGCTAAAATATTTTTAAAAGGGTGTTTAGATTGATGTTTAGGTTTCCATTTTACTAAGATTGTTTTGGACTGATGCTTTCAGAGCCCTACTTTGTCCCATAGATAGTAAATACTAATTATTAATAATTAACCTTAATCATGGATTTCTTTTGGGTTTTAAGACTTTTAAGACCAGTACCAGTCCATGGCTACCAAAATAAGCTCGAATTCAAAATAAGTTTGTATACTGAATTTGTTCATTTTCATGAAAGGTGCCAATAATTCTTGAGAGGTGATGCGTTTAGTCACTAGATGGAGACAAACATGTACAGGACCATGAACATGCATTATTTCAAGCATTTATGTTTATATATTTGGCAACAGAATAAGTTGATTTAATATTTGATATTAATGAATCCGTAAATAAAATGTAGACCTCGTATTGTTTTAATAATCTCATTTTATTCATTACATAGTTAGATTATGGACATCATTTGCAGGTTATTACGCTCACGAATACTCTGACGTTTCAGTCTACTGAAAGCAGACTTTTAAAATTAGATTTTTAAATATTGCGAATATTTTCATCTGCCTTTATTTCTAATATCTTAATGTTTAAAGGACATGAACTGTATTGTAAAAGGGAAGAGCTGTGTTGTGCTGTGTTGATGTAGAAATAAGGGAACATCGAAAGACAACAGATTTAGGACCTTTGTTTCTACAGCTGGGAACGAGGGCCTTTTAAATTCTACATCCCCCCCAGACATGACTGGTATATGGCATGACATAAAAAATATAAAAAATTGGCTTGACCTGCACAAGGGGAACATTTACGAAACGTATATGAAACTCTCTTTCACTTTCCATTAGTCAAGGCAAGAAAATGACCAATATTTTATCCTGGGTCTACCTGTTTCATTTCATATTTTCTCTCATTTTTTTCCCCATCAAGTAAAAAGCAAGTTTTTTCTTTTTTATAAAGCATGTAATCAGTGAAAAAGCCTGGAAGAAAATAAGTATTAATCTTAATACATTTCAAATCAACTTGACATTGATAGTAAATTACTGTTATTTCTCTGTCAGTAAAGTGAAATATTAAAGTAGCAGTTTATCTCTGATAGGCTTCAACTCTGTCCTGATAAGTCAGCCATTAGAGAAACTCATATTTCTCTGAGCACTATATACAATAAAATGTACTCTTTTATTCAGCAGTGTTTGTTTTTCTTTACATTCTTTACATCATGGTAGTTATTTTGCATTTCTATTTCTTCTTCTTCTAAGTGAGGACACGCTTAAGAGCCGTATAAGCATCATGTCAGTGCTATTTGTCAGATCCTGGAGCTGTGATGTGTTTTCTTAAGCTGCACTTTATCTTGGATGACAGTTTCAAGGAGAAACTCCAAAGTAACGCAGGCTTTTCATCATTCCATTAATGTTCCCAGCCTCCTGGTTTTTAGTATCAGAAGAAATAAAGTTATATTTCTGTTCGAGAAAAAGCTGATCTGAAGATACTCCAAGCGTGCAAATCAGCATGGAGCATCTGAAGATCGAAGGTTGATTGAAAGTTGACAGTTAACATCATGAATTTAAGAAGACGTTAGACATGTGTTTAGGTGTTACACATGTTCCTGTATTATCACAAATATCTAAAATGGTTAAAAAGTAAAATGTTAAGATATTTTTGGGCAAAACAATCAAAATTTTTCTGGTTGTGTTTGTGTTTCATTCCTGTCTGAATGAGAGATCTTCTCCAGCTCTATGGAAGATCAAGATTTTCTCCATTAGGTCTTGTTAAATCTGTCCCATTGACACTGCTTGAGATTTTGAGACTGGTCTTTTAATTACTTGAAGACATAAGGATATGTTTACAGTTTTAGATCATTAGACACCTTAATGAGGTACATTTTAACTAGAGCATGTCAGTGCGAACGCAAACCTTTGAGTTCATTAATAAACAAAATGGCAGAGTCTGATTCAGTTGCTGTATTATTTATGCTCATTAAATGATAATTGAATTTTACATTTTAAATTACATTTTTTCCACCCAGAAACCAAGGGGATGCAAACTTTTGCATGCAAGTGCACAAAAAATGAACAAAATCAAGTGACTTCTTTGTATGGATTGTGGTCATTATGAATGAATAAGAGTAGTAATGTTTTAATCGAGTTTCATGTTCTGCTTCTTACATTATGTACATCTTGATTTAAGTAAAAATTGTTCACAAAAAATCTCTAATGTAACATCTAACATTTATTACATTAATGCTTCATTATAAAAGTTAAATTGTTGAATAAGTTATCTTTGGTGTGAATTAAAGCTTTAATATATTCTTTTTTTTTCTTGATTCCAGCTTTCTTTCAACAGTTAATTCTCCCATAACAGGTCCTAATGTCTGTCCATTTTACGTATTCTTCTCCTTCATTTATTCAGTATCATTTATTCAATAATTGGATTCATAATAGGCCCATTTCTAAAGTTTTAGCACTCACACTTACTCATTTCCTCTTCTGACTTGTAGCAGGCTTTTCTTAACCACGACTGCAGTGGGACTTTTATAAAGAAAACTTCTTTTAGTCCTTGATTTGTTTCACTATAATTAAGTGCACTGAGCCATACGGTGATGTGGGAGTTTGTTGTTATGACTCTGTTTACGTAGTTAAAAATGAGTCACCATTTTCAGTGTGTAAGATTCAGGTGGCTTTGGATGGAAATGCAGGTTCTATTCAACAGATCTGAACTAATACAGCAAAGCAATGATGAAGGGCATTAGGCAGGCAAAGGGTCAGATCTACAAACTAGTGCTGTGTCTTTAAGGTGAACGTGGAGAGCCGAGTCAGATATATGTGATATATTTATGCAATGGAATTACTCTTTTAGTGTAATTTCATTAAAAATGTTTCCATGAAAATGTCTTCAACATCTATGTGAGTGTGTAGGATGCTTGTTGAAGATGTACTGATATAGTCGAGTGTATTTTGGATGGTGCTCGATTATCAGAATAAATGGAAATGAATCTTAGTTCAGCACAATACCATTAATCTATGGATACATATTGTGTTTGTTAAAGCACATTTGTAGTGCCTTTCTGATTTAACTGTTATTTAGCTTAAGTAGATTTTATACAATTTATGAATCCTCAAAATAAGATTCATTTATTCATTCATATTCAGTACCTATTTTATCCTAGTCAGGGTTGCAATGGATCCGGAGCTTATCCCAGGAACACTGGACACCATGTGTGTACACACACATTCACACACTTATAATGTACGCATTCAGTGTAGGCAGTTTACCTAATGCCATGGTTTTGGATGGTTGGAGGAAACCAAGGACCCAGAGGAAACCTGCTAAAGAGTAACCAGTGCTCAGGATCGATCCAGGAATCCTGGGGCTGTGAGGCAGCAATGAAAGCTGCTGTACCACCCTAGTGTAATTACAGCCACAGCTAGGCAAAATAGAGCAATCATAATTGATTTTTTTATTACAGCTTTTCCTCCCTCCATTTCTTTTCTTTCTCTTCATCCTGAGAACTACACACTCTGAAAGAAGTAGGATCCTCACTCTTGCCTTTCTTAAAGTTATTCCCAGCTGTCTGAGGGAGGAAACAAGAAATTCAGGTCAGAGAGATATGAGTGCACCTGTGATTACAGTGGAAAAACAGAGAGCTTGTAATAATCAGCAATGATCACGAGCAAGTTCAAACTTTCTGCTTTCTGCTCATTTACCTTACACTGACTTTTTTTTAAAAGCAAATCTTATCTTGTCATTGTATGCTTGGCATTTTCTGGAAGAAACTTTTCTCTTTTTTATTAACTTAAATAGATTCCTATGCAGAAAGCACCACAGGCCACCATTTGTAGGAAAATCTCCTAAAATGAGATTCTCTGACTGTAGAAATGTGAAGATGTTTGGAACATGTCCTCACCAAGTGTGTGTGTGCATGCATCTGCTCGCGTACCTTCTTATGGCAGGTGTCTGACTTTCTATGGCTGGTAGAAAGTTTGTGCCAGCTCCAGTCTCGGTGATACGCATCAGTTGGTGCCAGTCTCTGGCCTTTCAAATCAATAAAGCATGTCAAATCCAACAGAAGTGTGCCTCAGAATGAGCAATTAGCCGCTCGCATCACTGAGAAGAGGCATAAAAAACAGACGAATGATAATAGAGGGAGCATAAAGATGAATCATTTGAGGTTGTGGAGTATGGTCGCGTAGATGAGACTGACTGATGGTGTGTGTAATGCGCAGGTGAATTCGAATGAGTTCTGTATCTTATCTGCATGACAGGTGGTGATGCCTGCTGAAAAGCTCTTTTTCATGAAAAGTGGTGCGTCTACAGCCACCAGGCCAGCACAATAGAAGCTCAGGAGATGTGCAGAGACGTTCAGGCTTCATGCATAATGCATTATAAGCAGGTCAGCAGAGACCCTTCTTCAGGACGCTCATACTGTAGATGAAGGACACTTTAATTACAGGCAGAGGTGGCTGCTTAAAGCTGAAATACAGCTTCAGATTCTTCACTCGAGTTAGCAGAGAAAAGTATAAACACTTACACTTACTTAAAGTATGGAAGTGAAAGCAAAAAAAAGCCTCAAATCCAACACTGTCATAAATTAGTGCTGCTTTCACCAATCAAGGAAAGTAGAAAACCTTTAGCTAAGGCTAACTAAAAACAGCTTTATTCCTAATCTCTGAAGTGTTAGCTTGGGTTGGGTTAAGAATTTGAAGCTTGAAGTCATCTGATGCTTAAGGAAAAGTCACTTTATGATTTTACAAATATTGATTGTGGTGAGTAGAAAGAAGAGAATTTTCTTTTTGAAATGTAGGATGTAAAAGTCAAAAGTATGATGTGAAAGAAAAACTCAAAGTGCAGATGCTTAGGTGCAGTAACAAAGTATTTATGCATTATGAAGTTCCCCCTCTGATCATACCTGCATATAGACATGACATAACATGAGACATGCATAGTTAATCAATCAATCATTTACATATGGTTTGTTTTCACCCAATTAGCATAATGCATAATTCATAACCTATATTTGCATGATGCATTATAAATAATATCCTCTGCTTTACATGTTTTCTCTCACTCTTTTATGCAATCCGGTAAATGTGCAGTAAATCACAACACACAAATTTGTTGAGTGTTTTAATTTAGGTCAGTATCTTCCTGCAAATGCTTACACATCATCTAGGAAACACATTTTGCAGAATTACACACGCCACAAGAGTGACCCAGATGAAATATTAACATCAGAATGGCACATGCACGCATCATCCGCAAACATATCCTGCTTTTCACATGGCAATGAAAGAAAACCTCTCCTCAGAATGAACATTTTCACATCAAAATTCCACAGAAGGTGTTGATTAATTTTGTAGAAAGGGCAGCTCTGACAGTAGTGCAGCTGCAAATCACAGGTTTACATTTCCAGAGTAACTATAGCTTTTTCACAGGGACGTGTACAGCTGAGGTGATACATAAACGGATTTTGAAAATGTGGGTAATTGTTGATGTGGTGAAGTTTTCTGTGAGGAGACGTTTATGTAATATTTATGAAGGGAGTCTCCAGTGTCAGCGCTTCAGGACACAGAAGTTCTCTGTAACATGACAAGCTGTATTTTTTTTTTTTGGCTCATTAACATCAAGAGAGAGAGAGAGTGAGAGAGAGAGAGAGAGCGAGAGAGAGAGAAAGCGAGGCTGGTGAGAAAACAACTGTTTATAGCCTCTATAATGTACGTGAGAACAGGAACTAACTTGTTTCATGGACGTTCCACAAGATTAAATACGTTTTTTTTTATCCATAAATGAATAAAAATATGACATGCAGCTCTTTAATAAATAAAAAATTGGCATCATTGGCAAATTGCTGTGGTATACGAAAACAGCAAAATAATCAACTTCACACCTCCACCATCAGGCTTTAAGCAACAATTCAGCAAACTCTATTAAACAAAGAACACAGTACGTGGTCTCAAATAATTGTTAACTCAGTTTAATTTCCATTTGCATCCATAAATTTTAGCTCATTTTAGAAAGACCGATCCGAGTCCTGCGCGGTCTGTGTGTTTTCATGCGTCCCCCACTTCAGAGGTGTTTCCCTCATCACGGTTAACCTTTCAGCATCAATTACAGCCCCCCTGCAGCCACAGTCTGATAGCAGTTCCCTCTGAATAAGTGCTGGTTAATTGCTGTGTTCAGATCTCTGCGACGGTGGCAGCTGAAGGATGCGAGTCTCTAACTGGCCTCTCTCAGAATTTCTGAGCGCAGCTTTCATTACAACCCTTTCATGAAGTGCTGGTGATGTGCTAGGTCTTCACACATGACCCTTCTCTCAGATACGACCGAACAAACAAAATCACTCCGATGTCTGGCAGATGTGTAATAAAAATGTGTAATCAGTCAGCATTGAGCTGCCAACGCAGCTGACTACAACGCACACGACTGAGTGAAGCCGAAGTAACTAAATCGCAAAATTAGCCAGCACAAGAATGTTTGTGGAGGTTAAGAACATTACCCGATTAAATAAAATATTTTAAATGTGATCTTACAAACCTAATATATCTTAGTTAATTGTAAAATAGCTTGTGATTTTGGTTTCATAATAATTAGCCAGTTGTGACCCTAGCTACTGGTTTACACAGTGCAATAGCTAACCTGTTAACATGTTAGTAAACATGTTAAACTACCGACTTATATACAGTATATAGCAGTCTAATAAGCCTAATATTAGCTAACTTGTTAGAAAACCTGGATACTGGTTTACACAATATTCTATTCAGGCTAATCATAGCTAGCTTGCTAGTATGGAGGAATTTCCTGTTATCTATATCAATATCATTTGTTAATCAGTATTATATCAAACAGTATCTATGCAACAGTATTGAAAAGTGACCTTACATCACCTCATGTATTAACTTTCAGAGCTTCATTTATATACTGCACTATACCATTTCTGGTGCATTTGGAAGGGTGACTTTGGGCCTGTGATCCTGCAGGGATGTTTCTGTGAGAACGGAGTAGTGTGACCTTGTAGATGGTGTTTTTTAAGGTGAAGGCAAATGTTGTTTTTGAAAACTGACTGAACTCTCGCCACAGTTAAAACTGAGATAAGGGGAAAGTGAAATAATTGGGACGAGAAGCAGGTGTGTGATTAAGAGAAAGAAGAGAAAACTCCATCTGATGAGATCATTGTTTTAGAGTTGTATAAAAGCATGGGCCACGATTATGTAAATCAGATGCTCTGCAGACCATCTCGGCTTTGTTGTTTGATTCAATAAAGTCTATAGATTTTTGGCATCCAGAGCCCCTTGTCTTTGTAACTCATTTTTCTTATTCTGATTTGCAGAAGTATTTGCCATGACACTAGCGGCCCTTGCTATTCCTTAGCACAATATATATTTAGCCTAATGATATCTAGTTTGCTAGTGACTCTGGCTACTGATTTACACAATGTAACAGTTACCCTTACCCTAATGTTTGCTACTGCTAACTTAGCTAACTCGTTAGCGACTCTTGGCTGCTCGTGTACACAATATAATACTCAGCCATAATGTTAGCTAGCTTGCAAGTGATCCTGGCCACTAGTTTACACAATAGACAGTATATTTAGTTTAATGTTAGCTAGCTTGCTAGCGATCCTGGCTACATTTTTACACAATATAACAGTTACCCTAATGTTTGCTAGCTTGCTACCGACCTTAGCTAACTTGTTAGAGACCTTGGCTGCTAGTGTACACAATATAATACTCAGGCTAATGTTAGATATCTTGTTAGCAATCCTGGCCACTAGTTTACACAACATATTAGTTTGTCTAATGATAGCTAGCTTGGCACTTGCTATTGGTTAACACAATATAATAGTTAGCCTAATTTTATTAAATGTGTTATTGACCATGGCTACTGGCTTACACAATGTATGACACAATGTATGACCTAATGTTAGCTAACTTGCTAGCAACTCTGGCTGCTGGTTTAGCCAATATAACACTCAGCTTAATGTTAGCTAATCTGTTAGAAATCCTGACTACTAGTTTACACAATATAATAGTTAGCCTAACATTAGCTAGCTTGTTGGTGACTCTGGCTCTTAGTTTACACAATATAGTAAATATAGCTAATTTTATACCATAATAGCTAATAATAGCTAGAATAATAGCTAGTTTTTAGTAATTCTGGCTGCTGGTTTAGACAAAATAATAGTTAGCATGATGTTAGCTGGCTTCATGGCAAGATAACAGCCAGTGCTGGTGCAGCAGGATCTTATAATTTCACACAGTTTTGGGTTGACAGAGAGGTTTTGTTCTCGTGTTCCGAGTCTCAAGAACATGTGAGACTTCTTTTGGCATATTTTTCACCAGCTGCAGGATCTGTCTGATTCATGTGATGATAAGTTGAAGGTGCATTTGGAGATGCAATTCCCATTTTGCCTCATTATCTCCACAGCATGAATATTCACTGTCTTATTAATTACAGTAAAGCAGACGCATATTCCTGACTCTACACCCAAAGTCCCACACATCCAAACTGAAGAATTTCATTAGAAACAAACAGAAGCCAGTGAGGGTGAGGAATGAGTTGATGCATAAAGAATAAAACACTGTTATAAAACATTGGGATTTCTTGTACCAGGTACTGCTTGGTAATGATTAAAATGTAATAATAATAAGGATAATAATTAATCATTAATATTCGTACATAATTTCACTTCATCAAAGTGATTTTTGCAATTCCAAATTTTTTATTTTTTATGTTGTTTTTGTACACTGGACTTTTTTTCAATAGGGCAGTGATTTATTTTGATTGAAGTGCTCTTCGTCATGTTTATTCCCTCCCTGCCCTGCGCTCATCAAGCGACTCAACATGTCTGACTCACAAATATCTCTCAAACATCAGCAAATTGGCACAGCGCTCATACACGGTTTTTAATGGGAAGTTTTCCATTTATGGCCACAGGGACAAGTGTTGGGATGTCAGCGTTAATCATGGTGATGACCATGATAATAAGTATTATGATCAGTTTGTCGTAAACATGGTTGCCAAACCAATCACTGCATCGCTTTGAAGATTAGCCTTGCACTTTAATTATGTTTCAATTATAGGTCCATTTTTACTGAAGTAGGAAAAATGCTAATGCGTTGACTGTGTCACGGGGCTTGTAAATGGATTTATTGTGGAAAACGAGTCCTTGAATCCATCCATTAATTAGAAGCCAAAGCCACAAGCCAAAAATAATCATTATAAAAAAATAATAGTAATGTGTGCACCCTGAGGTTAACAGCAGGAAGCAAGGAAATGGTCTATGCAGTACATTTGAAGACACTAAAAGAGGCATTAATGCAAAACACTTAAGAGTAAATTGTGCATTAGAAAAGGACCTTGCTGGACTTCACTGGAATGGTTCCTAAATTATTCTAACATTTGCATTTTTGTGCCTTGAAGTGCCTATGGGAGGAAAATGAAAAGAATCCATCTTGAACAACTTTAAAGGAGCTGTTTGTAATTTGTAGAGCTCTCTGTTACCTTTATTGTGAATTATAATTGCAATGAAAAAATGACAAGTGCTCCACTTGTCCCTCCAACTGAGCCACACCAATGCTAAAACATTGCTTTAAATAGAAATGCCTCTTTGTATTGCCTTTATGGAGCTGAGCATGGCTACTCCAAATGGAGGTGGAGCTAATTTCAGGGCCAGATTTTTATACCAGAGCGCTGCTGAATGCTCGACAGTAGTGTGGCTGTAAATCACAGGTTTATATTAATGTTATGGTTTCTATAGCAACTCATTACACAGGAGCAATTACATTCGTAATTGTTAATGTGGTGAACTTTTGTGTAAAGAGACATTTAACATTTATGGAATGAGTCTCCAGTGTGAGTGCTTTGTAACAGTCAGAGGTAAAGCTGTACCTTATGAGAAAGTTTTCAAAACAGGAGTTTACACTTTGTGTTTTCTAGGTAACACGACAAGCTGCTTTTTTTTTTGTCCTAATAACTTAAAGAAGAGTTAAAAGAGTTTAAAAAGAGGCTGGTAAAGGAATGACTGTTTAGAGCTGCTATAACGTAAGTGATAACAGGAACTAACTTGTTTTGCAGATGTTCTACAATGTTAAATGTAACTATAAATGAACAAAAAGCACAACTAACTTTGACAGTGTTGGTAGACTGCTGTCGTATAAGAGGAATAAAACATTTCAGAATATTCTGTTTTAGGAAAATAATCAACAATACTTCATCACACCACTCCATTGCTGCCCCCATTTTACTTCATGTTCCTATAACAGCACAACATCATGTGTTTTATTCCTTGTTTAGATGTCAAGACGCAATTAAACCTCACAAACCGCACCTTTATCCTCATGAACGTTCCGACATTAATCTCTGCAGCACCACATAGACACAGACCACATATAATTACACACTTTCATTGGACAGAGAAGTCAGTCTGGGTCTGGATTGATGTGGGTATTGACTGAACTCTTTATCACATGCACTAAACCAGAGATGGTTGGATAATTAATGTGGAGCAATGAGCTGCCCCTATGAAACATGTGACTGCTGCACAACATGTGAAGCTCAAAACAACAAAATTACCCCACAATCAATAACAGCTTTTATTGACTCTCAGCACAAGCAAAACATTACTGTGTGGCTCATACTGTACAGCGGGGAAAAGACTTACCTCTTTAACTCCTTAAAGACCCATTTTATTATTCAGCTATTCATCTGCTATCTGTGGGGTCCAAGCACTTTTTTGCAAAACGTGCCCCTTGAACCAAGTTCTTGCCAAGTTACATAGAACAGTAAAGAAACCATATAATAACATAGTGTTCAGGTTTCTTTAGCTCAAGGCTAACCCTATAAAATACCATCTGAACACTGATATATTGCATATACTTATCTTGCAACACATTTTTCACATTCATTCTCCAGATTGTGAACAAATGAATTTTGTCCCTTGTTTTGACATTTTTTACTTAAATATTTTGTCCATGTTTTTCGCAAAATTGAAGATGTGCACAGCTCTCTCTCTCAAAGCATTTTCAGTCTAAACACCTTATAGTTTTGTTCTCTCTATGCAAAAGCAAAGCCTGGATATTAACAATATGGGAAAATAAACTTAGAAATTGAGAAGTGTGTCTATACATATTTACATACTTATTCCTATAGAATTGAAGTTTTGTAAGTTTCATTTTAATTGTAAATATATTCAAATCTTCTTTCTACAAATCTACCAAAAAAAAAAAAAAAAAAAAAAAAAAAAAAAAAAAAAAAAAAAAAAAAAAAAAAAAAAAAAAAAAAAAAAAAAAAACGTGCTTCTTGGTATGGTATGATGTAATAGCTGACTAATTTAATTCATTTGCATGCAAAGCCTGAAGGCAATAATGTGCAATGCCTTCTCTGAGGACTAGTGTATAACATGGAAATAAGCCGTATGCCAATACTTTTGCAAGTGCAGTGTAGAAATGAGCTTTTTTTTTTAGGCTCCTGGAGTGCAGATAGCACTGGAGCATGGGATAAATTCCCATCACTTAGTTCTCCGCTTCACTGAACTGCCGTGTGTTATAACCGAGCGGACGATGGGAGGGATGAGGGAAATGCGGGTTACGATTCATAACCAAGCACAGTAGATTACAAGGATTTATTCAGGACAATATAATGTGTGACCTTAAAGTAGTAAGAAGTTTTACATTTCTAATCAAATTTCCAATCTGTAATTTCCAATCTGTAATCTTAGCTAATGCTGGTGGAAATTTGATATTTTTGTGTAAGTAATCAAATTCCTTAGGGTAACAAAATTTACTCAATTTTAAAAACAGGGCTGCTGATATAAAACATTTGATTTCCCTGCATTTCTCTGAGCTTGTTTTGTTCTGTCAATACAGATAGACATTAATATTCATTAATTATTTATTCACTTGTATCGTGTAAGACAACTGGCTACTAAATTTGGAAAATAGTTTACTATAACAGCACATCCTGAAGTGTTTTATTCCTCGTATAAGACAGCAATTTTCCAATGCTAACAATTGCTTATTAATTCAATAATGATATGTCACACTTTTTATCCATTTATAGTTACATTTAATGTTGTGGAACATTCACAGAACAGGCTACTTAACCATATAATATTGATATCGTGATAACTTTTGTCACAGTAGACTTTTTTTGAGATATTGTGATTATTATGATCTTTTTATTAATTTTTTTACAATTACAAACTGACTGGAAGCAGCTGATTTGATCTAAAATTGTGAAATGCTCAAAATTTTACAGATTTTTTTTATCCTTTAGCATTAAATATTATACAGTACTGTGCAATTGGGGTGCTTAGGCACCCTATTTTTTTTAGTACAAACTTTGTTATAGATTTGTATTTTATGACTTCTACATTATTCATTCAGTACAAAAACTTTTTAGATTCCAAACATTAGTTTTCCAGCACAAAAATGTTTGTATGTCAGTAAAGAAAGCAGCAGATTACATAAGAGACACTTTTCAGGCAAAAAAACATGATGAAGGCTGCTGGGTTCTGCTGCAAAAATAAGAAGCAAGTCGACAGTCAAAGTCTCCAGAAGAACTGTGGCTGCTTCTGCAAGATGCTCAGTAACACTTACAGCTCATTTCCTTATAAAACTACACAAATTGTACCTGAGACTACTATTTTTTTTTTTAAAGCGAAGGATCGTCACACCAAATATTGACTTTGTTTCGTTTATTACTGTTTACTGCCCTTTATAGTATTTTTTTGATGTAGAAACATTGCTCAATGCTACAGCATTTCTTTGCATGTGCCTAAGACTTTTGCACAGAACTGTGTATATATACATACATATATATATATATATATATATATATATATATATATATATATATATATATATATATATATATATATATATATATATATATATATATATATACACATATGTATAAATAGCGCTGTTGAATTCCTGATTCCCTATATATATAGTGTGTATAGTGGGTAACAGAGTTCCTGCTGTGTGTGTGTGTGTGTGTGTAGTGTGAAAGATTTCAGTGTTGCATCATAAAAGTTGACAAGTGTTTATTGAAGTGATGGATTAAAAGTGCTGGGCCTCAATAAATCAACAAAATGCATGCTCTATTATTTAAATCAAATTTATATCATACCTGCAATATGAAATGTGCCCTTTCTCAAACAAAGGAGACATGCATGCATGCAGACAGACAGACAGACATAAACGCACACACAAACACGCACACACCAGGAACCCACTTACACACAGTAAAAGCAAGCCCAAGTTTTTTTTTTATTAGTGCTTTAGAGTGCACTCCAAATAGGCTCTGTTCAGACAGTGAAGATTAAAGCTGCCATGTGTTCCACACTAGATGTGGCAGACGTGATGCATAGGGGTAGAGAAAAGTGTGCATGTGGATAAGTGTGAGTGCATAATACATGTTACTGCTTCGTAACAGTCAGAGGTGAAGCAGGAAAGTATAGAGGACAGAAGGGTTTATGCTTTGCAGTTTCTCTGCAACATGAAAAGCTGCATTTTTTTTGTCTTATTAACTTCAGGAGATAGTATTTATAGCAATAAACCAAAGAACTATCAACAAAGAAGGTATCGATGGATACAGGTACAAAGCCTGGTTGCCTCTGCCAGGGGGTTAAGAATTTCAACAACCCCAAACTAGGGGCTTAACGATCGGACTATTCAGATTGATGCATCAATTTAAACAAAATGGCAACAATCATAAATCAATTATCATTGATTA
Source organism: Pangasianodon gigas (assembly GCA_022758105.1). Classification (NCBI taxonomy): domain Eukaryota; kingdom Metazoa; phylum Chordata; class Actinopteri; order Siluriformes; family Pangasiidae; genus Pangasianodon; species Pangasianodon gigas. Next base: position 32,938,994 of record CM040455.1, on the reverse strand, counting down.
TCAATTGATGATTATTATTATTATTGATAATTATTATTAATAGACTAGTAAGGTGATCTGCCCGTCTGATACTGATACTTTTCAAATATTCCTTCACAACGTCATCAGTTCAGATTTAACGGAATTAAGGCCTACCCCAGATTCTGAACAAAGTGGTATCTCAGTAGTATTTCAGTATCATTAAAACATTGAATTGTTGCCTATTGAATCAAATTTTTTATCGTATCTTAGCATGCTCAATGGTATCATCAAATATCAAATTATTTTCTTATGAATCTATATTGTATCGTATTGTATTGTATCCTAGCAGATTCAGTGTTATCGTCAAATGCTGACTCGTTGTTTTAAGAAACGGAATTGTATCTTGTATTGTGTGGAAGCCTGATTTTTACACCCCTACCCCAAACATACATGCAAATCAATGCAGGAGCTTAAGACCAATGTTTTGCGATGGATATCTCCATCATGGAATTTGAACCCTGTTGAAAACTTGTGGTCTGGATTACAAACAGAAGTCTACACACACAAACCAAAGAATATAAATGAGCTTCTGAGTATTCTGCATGGAGAAGTGTCCAGGATCTTCCACAAGTTTCTCTGACCTTTCACACTGCGTAGAAAATGTTGCTAGGAAACGTGAATGGAGTTTTTTTTTTTTGAAAGCTTGCCAAACCCTCCCCCTGTCCCTCAACCTCGCCTTCTTTTTCTTCTTCTTTTAACCAATACTCTTCTCTTTGTATATTAAGTTCATCTATTTATTCTTGACAGCGAGGGTAGATAGCAACAGTAAACAACTCCCACTGTATCAAAATGTTGAACTGCTTTAATATTTGAGTCAGGAGCGAGATTGAATGTATGATAGTTTATTCCTCACTCCACAGTTATACTTGCCTAATGTTCGATTTAGAGATCCTTGCATTAGGGTGACATGAAATGATAACAGTTTGCAACACTCGACTGCTACATGGCTGCGAGACAAATCTCTAAACACACAAATTCTGGAGGACAGGAATAAAACTCCCGAGCGGTTCATACAGAAGACGCTGCCAGGTGAAATTCTGTTTCTTTCTCTCATTCTCTTATGAATGATTCACTTTGCTTTCTGCCGATCAGCTACAGTCTGAAGTCCTCACAGACCACCACAGAGGAGCGTAAGGAAGAAAAGACAGCAGCTAGTGATCCTCCTCTGAGTTACAATGGCACCATTAGCATTACTATTTGACTCCATTAATAGAGCGAACGCAGTGGAATTAGCACTCTTTCTTCAGGAGACATCTGTCATTTTCATCTTCGTGGATCAAAACCACAACCCTGTTGGTCAGAAGGTGTTGATTAATTTGCAATAACAGCAGCTATAATCTATAGACAGCTATAGACTTGTATGTTGGATGCTCCACATAATCTAAGACTGATAATAAGTGGATTAAAAATCATTCCTATGGTGAAGCTTTCTTTAAGGAGACATTCATTTAACATTTACAGACAGAGTCTCCAGTATTAGCTCTTTGTAACAGCCAGAATTAAAGGGGACGGGAAAATCTTTAGGACAGAGGAGTTTACACTTTTTACCATTTCTTGGTAACATGAATAAGTAACATGACAAGCTGTGTTTTTTTTTTTTTTATTATTAACTTCAGGAGAGAAGAAAGAGAGGCTGGTGAGGGCACGTGTTTTTGAAGCTGCTACAACGTGTATATATGATGAAGAGTTTATATCATTAAGCAGGATTGCCAAAATATCCATCCCAACCACATGTCAAAAATCCCACAGAAGACCTGAATATAGCCCAAAATATTCAGCCATTTAAAAAGGGAGACACATTTAGATACAGTGAATCTACTTTGTTTGTGGAAATTTGTTTGGCATAATTCTGATTATTTGCTATAAAACAAGATCTTGGTGGCTGGAGAGTATTTTTAAACTAGCTCAATCTGGCAACCCAGGTAACTGTACTGTTTACTGTGTGGGGCAGTGTGATTCCTGCCCCAGTGGACCTCTATCTATATCTGTTAAATAACAAAATTAAAAAAAAACCATTGGTCACTCAAAAGAGGTCATTAGTATTTCAAAGTAATTTAAAACATATGGAGTTTAAAACATGGACTTTATGAAAGTTAACGTTTGTTGAACGGCTGATATATACAGGACGGGGCTCTGCACAACCCGCTGCTATGGACGAGTCGCCACTGTTTCTCATCGTAATGAAAAAATTAACTAAACAACTTTGTATATTCTACAATTAATCACATCTAAATGAGATCTCCATTTGTAGAGATTAATATTCACAATGAGGTCTGGAAGAGCGAATAATTAATTTGCAAATGATACACAGAGACAGGCAAATGAGAGCGAGTCTCGTTAGCAGATTGCTCTAATGGACTTGTTTATGCGATAACTGGACTAGATAAATGACAGCAGTACGGAAGGCTGGTCTGGAGGGGATTTTATCTGGATTAAATAGACTAGACTTTATAAAATATATAGCGTTCATTCAGTCAAGACTGCTTTAGGGTGAAGATTTTCATAATGATATCACATGCTTACACATTCGTACAACGACATAAAATTTAATTTAATACCATGAGGTGTATTTGTGTTTTATTAGTATGTCTAATTTATGGTATTTCATGCAGGTCTATGTGCTTATTAACTGCACTGCATGTGTTTCATGTTCACACACAGCTATGAATTTATCTGCTTTGACATATTAATAGATGTGTGTGAAGTGAAGGGCAGTATTGTTTTCATTCATTCACAGTTTGGTTGATTTGAAAGTCGTGCTTTCACCTCGTCTCTTTTTCACTTGTGGTTTCTCAATTCCCTGATTGCAAACTATCTTTAATTGTGAGCGCTTTGAAACAAAGCACTGCTCAAATGATAAAGAAGTAAAGACATGAATAATAAATTAAAACACAAAAGAGAAGAAAGGATTATGGAAACAATAGCAGCTTAGAGAAGGCTAGATTAATAAATTAAAAACAAGCACAGAAGTTTTTGTATCTAAAACAATAATGAATAATTGCCAAATAATAAAATAATGAATTCTTCACTTATCTTCACTAAGCGCTTCACCCTGGTCAGGATAATGGTGTATCCGGACCCAATCCCGGGAACACTGAGTGCAAGGTGGGAATACACACCCTCAAAGGCATTTCCTTATTAGAAAGGTTTCCAAGTAGAACCATTTTAGAGACTAAGAACCCATAATTTTGCAATGAATCCTTAAAGAATACTCTTTGTACCAGAGTGTACCAAGTACCATGATAGTTTAGCCACATTTGTAAAACTGAAATGCCAGAGAGTGGCCATGATTCCTCATGGCTCCAGGGTTCCTGGTTCAATCCTGAGCTCGGAATCCTGAGTTACTGTCTGTGGAGTTTTACATGTTCCCCCTGTGTCTGTGTGGCTTTCTTCCGGGTTCTCTGTTTTCCTCTCACCTGCAAAAAACATGCCAGCTGTTGGATTGATCAGTCTAAAATGCCCGTAGGTGTGAAAGTGCGTGTGCTTGGTGCCATCCAGGGTGTATTCCTGCCTCGCACCCAGTATTCCCAGGATAGGCTCCAGATCCACAGTGACCCTGACTAAGATAAAGCACTTACGGAAGATGAATGTAAAGGTTCTACACATCTTTAAGGGTTCCTCCAGATATACAACCATATTTCTTAAGAGTATATGTGGAATTACAGTATAACTATGTTTCATTTTGGGTAGATCCCAACAAATTGTCAGTAGATCCCTGAACGAAGGCCACACCTCTCAAAATGGGTTGGTTTGGTGATGAATTTTATCCGATTCTTTAATGAAAGGAGATTAGATATTTGTATGAACCGTAAGTTTATTTTAAGACTCTGTAAGAGTCAAATACATTCTGTTTTTCCTGTGTGTGTGTGTGTGTGTGTGTCATGAGCAGATTTCCAAGTGGACCGAAAAAACCTTTAGCAAACAACCCAATTATATTTGATCTGATTTTTAAAAAAACAGTCAACTGTAATCCAATAGTCGGTGCTGCAGAGAACATATTTGGGCATCGGTCATTAACCTGTCTGCAAACACAGCTCACAGCTTGACAACAGATTAGATTCAGGATTCTGTTTGCACAACAATGTCACTGATTACACAACTTTTAATCTGATATGTGGGTTTGTGTAGGCTCATAATCAGCATGTGCATACACGCAGAAATTTCATATCACACAAACACAAACGCAGGTGAGCGCATTACTCGCTGATTGTCCCCTCATTCACTGATTACCAGCAGCAGCACTCACGGGTCTGGGCAAGTCATGTTTAAATATTTGCATGTTGATTTCTCAAGTCCTTAGGGGTAGGTGTAGGAGTATTTTGCATACATTACATTAATTATTTTCACAAAGCTATTTCTTATTCATGATAACATATGTAATGATATGAGACTATTTTAGGAAATTCTGGAAAACTGGAATGCTTATTTGTAAAGTCGAGAGGCTTACCTCATGCTGCAATTCATTGTACTTGGAAAAACCTGATATCTTAAAAGGAAAAGTGCAATGGAATGGTCTTTCGACTCGGAATTCCAATCTGGGAACTTGGGCAACATCCACTTTGCCTGAGTTCTCTGACCTAAACACACCTGACATCACAACAATATGTTGGCACGCAGTCACAGTAAACCGATTTCCCTTTGCTTCATTTACTACTTGATATTTTACTTAATATGTAGCTTTTGTCTTGTTAAAAGGTGTTTTAACAGCTTTGTAAGTTTTAAGTAATGTAATTCTTTTGATTTAAGCCCAATTTTATTAACGTGATTAGACCATCGTGACAGATAGTTAAACAATAGTGAAACAATTCATGTAGATCTTCTTTATACACTATATGGCCAAAGGTTTGTAGACACCTGACCTTCACACCCATGTGTGGTTTTCCCCAAACTGTTACCACAAAGTTGGAGGCACAGAATTGTATAGAATGTCTTTGTATGCTGTAGCTTTATAATTTCCCTTCACTGGAACTAAGAGGCTCAAACCTGTTCCAGCATGACAATGCCTCTGTGCACAAAGCGAGCTCCATGAAGA
>CM040455.1:32845776-32933841 GCA_022758105.1 Pangasianodon gigas | reverse complement strand
GATGTTCAGCAAGTTCATATTGTATGAGTGTGATGGTCAGATGTCCATACACTTTTAGCCATATAGTGTATGTTTATCAAATCCAGAGACTAGCCATACAAAAATGACCTAACTTTGGGCATCCAAATGGATTGCAGCATCAGTTCTGAGTTCAGCACGTGCCCTTATATCATCATGGCTGCTCACAGCATCACAGTAAACAAAGTAGCACTACTAAATCAGTTAAATGCTGTATATATTAGTGTTTGTTTTAGCTCAATCAACATGCAGACTCATTAGTTTGTTAAATCTATAACACTGACTGTACAGAGATAAACACATCGCTCATGGAGAATGTTGGCTGGATAGAGTGTTGCTAACCAAAGAAAAAAACAAGAAGGCAAGTTATTTCCTTTGCATGAATTCTTGTGTGTGTGAGTGTGTGTGTGAGTGTGTGTGTGGGATGAAAAAGAAAAAAAAAAAACGCGAGCGGCCCCTTTAAATGTCGGACAAGTCGCGCGCTGTTTTAATTGGCCGCTTGACGTCACTAAACTTCTTTAAGCAGCTCGAGTAAGCGGAGGAGTAAGGCGCGCGCGGAATACCGGGGACCGGCGCACGTGCCTTCAGACACCGGGGAGCGGCGGAATAGCGGAGGAAAGCGCATTACCTGTGAGTTGTGCTTTGACATTTCACTCTGAGGCTGCAGAAGAAGTGGGTTTGTTTCAGTGAGCTTCAGAGTCACGGAAATGAACTCACTCCTTCAGATTCATAAGGAAAGGAATAGTTTTGCGCGTGAAAGCCTGCAGTAAAGCATGCAGGTGTGTATTAAAGAGCAGCTTTTCTGCACTGCTGCATCCTGGACAGCAAAGTCCCATGAACTTCACATGGCAAAGTGTGGCTTTTAGACGGTTTTATCCCTAACTCTGCTTTTATTCTTTCTCATATCTGTCACATCTCCTGGACTTTTCACACTTTTCACATGCAGTCCATGTGCTGTGTTCACATCTCAGGTTCTCTACACTGTGTACTTATCTCACGTGCGAGTTTCCCTCATGATCCATTTAGTTTTCACATGGAGTGCATGTATTTTTTTTTCACTATTCATATTTTTTACTGCATGTATTTGTATTGTTACATGTAATATTTGAAACACAATTAATTTATTTATTTAACGCAGCTCATACTTTCTTCACATGCAGAGTATGGATTTCTATTTTTACATGTGATCTTTTAACAAAATAATTTATTTTTAACAATTGATTTATTTTCAAATAGCTCACATAGGTCATGTGGTTTATTATTTTTTTCTTTTGCACATATGAGTTCACATATGCAGTTTCTGGGTATAATATAGTCAAATGCACCTTCACATGTTTTCATGTGATTTTTTTCATAAGAGAAATTACATACAGTTAGACTGCTGTTTCTATTTATTTAGTTATTTATTTATTTATTGTTTGGTTGTTTTTTCCTGTATTGGGAGAATGAATCCATTTGTCTGTTGTTGAATCTCAAATAACTCAAAATGGAGCTAGAGTGCACTATCTGAAGTGGAAAAGCCTTTTATTTAGCAGATGTAGTGCACTCGTTTAGAGGACAGAGAGCCTTTCGGAGCAGAGGCACTGAGAATCCTGAGAATGTGCCTCACTGCTGGTTTAGGTGTCACGTCAGAAATTTATTTTAACATCAAGGCGTATAAATATAAAGGATGATATCATATAGAGCGTAATAAGACGCGCTGTGGCATGGCTGTGTAGCAGGTAGAATTCCCGCTTCATAGCTCCAGGGTTCCATCCTGAGCTTGGTTTTCTCTCTGTGTGGAGTTTCACATGTTCTTCCCGTGTCCGTGTGGGTTTCCTCCGGGTTCTCCGGTTTCCTCCCACATCCCAAAAACAAGTGAGGTGGATTGGCTATGCTTAATTGCGTCTATGTGTGAATGAGAGTGTGAATGTGTGTGCATGGTGCCCTGTGATGGACCAGCATCAGGGTCTGAAATGAACTTTTTCCTCCGTCTGCCACAGTGGCTGGTAATTTTATTTTTTTTTTAACTGACCACTGAGAATTTCTCCCAGCCAGCTCACAAAAACAGAAACTACCAGCATTGTTTTAAATGATATAATTGATATAAACAAAAAGTTATTTTTTAACATTTTTATTTTACGCAACAGACAGTTTCACACTTCCCGGGTTTTTGCTTTTTCTTCACTTCTACTTTCAAAGTGACGTTTAATGTTTGTACAGCCAATGATAATCACAAACACTGAAGGAGGACCGAGTACAGCTAAATTATGCAAATTTAGATATCTATTTTTTGTAAGCCCTACTTGTGCGAGAAATGTACGGCCCAAAGTGGCGGAGGACCAGCCAATTTTACACACCACTGCAGACAGTTCACCTGGAGGGTGCTAATTTCATACCCTGACCGGCATCCTATCCAGGGTGTATTCCCACCTCATGAACAGTGTTCCCAGGATAGGATAAAGTGCTTACTGATGATGAACGAATGGAAGAATTAACACAATAGGCTGCTACGCTGTTCAATAATTTTGAAGCTACTATAGAAAAAGCCTGGTTATTTTAAACCTCATCTGAGTCTGTGGAATAGTTCAAATCAGCTGATTAGAAAATCTTAAAGCTTTAGAGGTAGAATGAGCACAAACGAGTGGTGCTGTATCTCTGACCTGTTGCTATTTACAACAAAATATCAAATATGTGAAGTTGTTGGGCTTCAGAACAGTGTTGAACGGTATTAAAATTCTAGTAAAGATTAAAATACAATAAAAAAAATACAATAAAACATTTGTGCTTTGGGCTCTACAGGCCTCATAATCCTGCACATTGAACTGAAATGAACTCCAGTGAACTGAAATGCTTCTTTCAGCACTTTTTTCTTTGTACAGATGCTTAAAGCTTTGACCCAGATTTTAGTGTCCGACCCCAGCTGTGGTCGAGACACAAATGTGCTGTGTTTGTACTTAAATTTGCTGGGAACCGAGAGAGAAGTGGAATTAAATCTCGCCTGTTCTCATGCTGGCTTCGTGGCTCTGTGTTGAAGTTTTGACTGGCACGATGACTCAGATGTAAACAAGAATCGGCCGTATAATTGCACGAATAAAAAAAAAAGTCCACTCACGTCTGGCGTTCTCATTATCTACGAGCTCCAAAAGCACAGCAGGAAAGCCAATTAGATGTTTCTTTGTATTATCAGGTATATGGGGTGTGTGTATGGATCATTTGCATGCGGTTATAGCTCATATTGTTAAAAAAAATAATAAAAGTTTCATTATGTGCACCCCAGGAGGAATAGCTGCAGTAGCTAATGGGTGTCCTAATAAAATAGCAACAGACTCATTTGCATAGGATTCATTACAATGTCATAGCTTACATGAACAATCTGTAAGACACTAGTGAAATTACATTCACATTATTGAGTATAATCTCAAGCGACTAAATTGCTTCTTGTACCTTTCATCAGTTTTTGAGAGATGGTGCTACTGCTTTATTAGCCATCCATTCATTTTACGCATCATTTTTAATATTAGCTAAAAAAAAAAACAGCTAAAAAATACAATTTCCAGGCTGTGGTCACTTTTTAATGTTTAGATTTTGTGCCAAACAGTCTACAGAAGCATTGTAACATTTCAAAGCGGTCAAATAAAATGTATATTAAAACAGCTATTATACCTAGCATAACATTAGCCTCGCTAGTTTTAGCAAAGCTCTGTGTGACCCTGGGAGAAAAGTCAGCTTTTCTACACTGACTGTACTGTACACGTGATTGAATATCACTTTTAAAAAAGCTATTATGTGCATTTGGGACTTCGGTTTGAGCTCTGTAACATGTCTAGCTGTCTTGCTGTCTGGTGAATTTCTCCGTGAGGAGATATTTATTTATGGAACATTTATGGAAGGAGTCTCCAGTGTCAGCGCTTTGTAACAGTCAGAGATAAAGCAGTTTCACGTTTATGGTTTTACAAAATCTTCAGGACGGAGGAGTTTACTCTGCGATTTCTCAGTAACATGACAAGCTTTTTTTTTTGTTTTAACTTCATAAGCGAGAAAAAAGAGAGGCTTGTGAGGGTATGACGAGCATGTCCAGCTCAAACTAGCATGAACTAGCCCACTAACTCTAGCTGTCTAGCTAAAATACAGCATAGAGGAAAGTACCCATTTCTGGTCACTTTTGATGTGTGTGTGCGTGTGTGTGTGTTATTGTTCAATCAGTGTATTTTTTCCTGTGTCCTCTCAGGAAAGGATTTTGTTTACTGTGTCGTGGACATTCCACAACATTAAATGTAACTCTATATGGATAAAAAGTATGACGTGTTATTGTTTAATTAATTATTGTGGTTTAAAAGGAATAAAACAGTTCTGAATGCATTGTTATTGGAAAATAATCAGCTTCAGCGTGGTAACTGTAACTTGTTTTATTCCTTATATATCAGACACACCTCCGGCCTCTCGCTGTGAGGGCGTCTTAAATGTCTTCGTCTTGGCACCCCATCAGCACACTGACTGCGTGATCAGTAGCGATATATAAGCGCTCCCTGCAGATACGGATCAAACAGGAGCGATAACTCAAACCCTGCTTCTGTTACCGTTCGGATAACGAGCTCTGACTGCCACACAAACACACACAGCCTATTAGAGTAGCTGCGCTCCCGTTTGTTAGTGCTGCGTACATGTCTCATTATTATTTTGTGCAGTGGACAGAAATAGACGGATATGAACTGTGAGAGGAACCTCAAAGATAAACAGCCTTTGTAAGCGAAGGAACTTGACTAGGATGCTATATGCTGTGGAAGGAGCTGTTTAGGGCTGTATACACATGTAGGTAAACACACAACACAATCAAAATATTCATATATACAGCAGTGACACATTTGTCAATGCCAGGAGTATGTAATAATTCATTCATTTAACTGTAATTCCTACATTACATTATTGTAATTGTAACATTCCTCCTGACGTAACCACATCAATCACGCTAAGTCATAAGTATATGGATCAGGCCGCGTTCACAATCTAGCCGTTGATGTAACACGAAAATATGCTCGCAAGATATAAAGGATTTTTTTTCTTGAAGTCTTTTAACATATTTCAGCAATTCAAAAAGCTGTGTACTGAGTTATAGTGAATCATTCTTATTATACAAACATTGCTTTTGAATCACATCAAAGTCAGTGAATCACAAATCGAATCAGTCTAAAGATTCACACCCTTAGTACATGCATATAAATGTATTTTCAGTCAACTTCAGAAATATTGGCACCCTTGGGAAAGATGGGTTGTGGTTGATTTGTTTAATTTCACTCTGAAAATCTAATCTAAGAAAATATTTAAAACAATTATAGGCACCTAGACGCGAATCCAGTCTTGAACTTGAGTCCAGTCTCAATATTTTCTGTAATGTTGGACATATCTCAGACTTCTTGGCATTCTTGGTCTTGAACTTTTGTCTCGCTAACTATGGTCTTGGTCTCAACCAAGAAAAATAATGTTGGTGTTGTGTTTTCTTTTCGCATGCCAAGAAGCAGTTCCTTATTCCAGAAAGCATAGCCTAATCATCGGCTCAATGCACGAATGAAGCCAAATAGATGAAGTAAAGGCTTGGCCTTGAAAAGTTTTTGGTCTTGGTCTTGATCTTTACTTGGCCTTGACCACTTTAAGATTCAGTATTGACTCGGTCTTGACTCGAAGCAAGTTTATATTTTATTTTTTTAAAGACATGTTTTCTTAGCCAGCTTTACCAAGGGTGCCAATAATTCTGGAGACTGTATGGATGGACAGGTGAAACATTTAGATAAAGAACTATACATAACTTGTGTAATGTGTTTCATACTTTCAAAGCTCAGAGGAATATACAATCATGATCCTAGTTGTATTTGATTTAATTAATATCTGAGTTCGTTAGTGTTTTCTTTCCGATTTACCCTTTTACAGCAGGATGTACTTATTCATGCTTATCTTTATTTCTCTCTTTCAGTAGCTGTACGTTTGCCCACCATGTATCTCCTGAGATGTAATTAAGTAAAGAAATGAACAGAAATCTTTGTGATAGTCACTTTTAGTACATCTGGAAGGCATTTCATTATAAACAGACGGTTCAATAGTTTTCCATTTTATACTCCGTTGAGTTTAGGCTCTGTGGATGAATATAGATTATTTTTACTTTTAATAATCTTAATAATAATAGTAACTGTTGATTCTCTTGTTGATTTGTCTGATGGTATGCTAAACACAATCGTACTGTAAAAGACACATCATCGTCCCGACTTACTTTTTCTCTTTAAGGAAGGCCCTTCTAGCGTCAGCGTTTTGGTTTTTTCATCTGAAAATCATTTTTATAGCTCTAGAAAGCAAGAAGTGTTCCTCTTTGTGCTTACAACCAGGAACAGACTTGCTGGCTTTCAGCAATGTGACTACACACACTCAACTCCGGAATTATTGGAACTCTTCCTGAGAATATTTAACAAAATGATTTTGTAATGGAATCATTACACACAATGATTTCAAATTTTTACTTCCAAAAAGAGATTATTGGCATATCTTAAGGATATTTTAACTAATGCAAACACACTGTTGTATTGTTTCCCATGAGGTTGCACAATTGTAAAACCATCCATCACTTCGGACAACACTAAAGAGAATTCAATGTCGTGCAAACCCGTAAATGAAAGACCTTTCTCTTTTTCTCCAGTTAGAGTCACGGCAGTACAGCTTAGGGCTGCAGCTGCATTTCATTGTAACACGACTGCATCACACTGATGAAAGCGAAATGCAATGCATCTGAGAATTACATTCATGTTTGATATAAAGTGTTTAATTCTTTAAAAAAGCAGTAACCTGCTGATTGTTTTTCAGTGATGAGATCAAAAGCCATGAAATGAAGGTTTTGGACGTTTTCTGCATATGACAAATGAAAAAACACCACCATATCTGTATCATATTTCACGTTTTTCACCAGTGTGATTGCTTTTTAATGTGGCACAGTTTCTTTCTCTTTTCCACAGTTTCAACTTCTCCATAGAAAATGACTGTATTTTTTTGTTATTTTCATGTTTTGCATTTTACATGCTAATGAACATGAAAGGCATTCAGCCGAGATCTCTGTCAAACACGGCCTGACATTTTTTCCACAGCAAGGTTGACAGTCTTCAGAAAAAGTTCAAGACCACTGCTGCAGAGTTAGACGTAGGGTGAAGTTCATATGTCTCAGACACTTCTCAGGAAAGACGCACTGACTGGTGATCATGATGGATCCAGAGTATTTCTGTACTTCTGCTTTTCCTTGTTACTAAGGAGGCATGTGATATTTGGTCACACACACACACACACAGTGAATAATTTGAAATGAGTAAAAAAGTCTAGAAATAAATTTAGATAATCTTTTAAATAGCGAAGAAGAGCTAGTAATAGAGTAGTATTTTAACATGTATTTAATTTCTGCATGTATAAGAAATAAACTGCTTTTGAGCATTCAGTAGACTTTTTGTGTAAAGTCAAAGCTTTACATCAAGCTTATTTAATCGAAATGAATAAGGCTGCTAAGTGAAATTTGCGATTAATGATAAACAACTTAATTCACACGTTGATTTAGATTAGCAGAGTAATTAGAGTGTTCTTTTCTGATTTGTGACACAGCCTCTGTTCCCTAAGGAGGCTCAGTGAAAGAGCAGAAAGACTGAGAGAGATACAGGGTTTTTTTTCTGCAGGGCCACATTTAATTAGGTCTATCAAAAACCATTCAGATGTGCACTGAATATTCTGTGTATCGAGAGAGAGAGAGACAGAGAGAGAGAAGAGCGATATCATCATGCCTTATTGTGCCGTCTGATGCACCGGTTTAATTTTCTCCTTCCCGAAAATTAACTACCGAATCCCATGGTTCAGTCTGACCCAAGTCTCCTCTTAAGCAATCAGGCCAGTTGTATTTCTCAGAAGTCTTTAGCTGTGCTTTGAAATGAGCATTGATTTTACACAATCACTCGTCACTGACTAACAATAGACATGAGGGTTCAGAAAAACTGTCCTCTGTGTTCCTGAAGTTTCAAACGGCTGAAATATGCGTCATTTTATACTTTTCTCACAGAGTTACTAACTAGTCATTAAAGCAGTACGTAGTAGTAAAAATAACCCAGTTTATATAATCCACCACCAAAAGTAAGGAATAAAACACTTTGGGGCATGTTGTTACAGGAAGTGCTACTGCCACCTCAAAGTTTATTATTTTCTTATAAGAGCACATCCAAAAGTGTTCTATTCCTCTTAAACCACAGCAGTTTGCCAAGTAATTCAGTTTACTATTAATTAAAGGATAACACCTTGCACCTTTTATCCGTTAATAGTTACATGTAATGGTTGAAACGTCTGTAAACAAATTCACTTATGCAGCATTTAGCAGCTCTGTTTTTCTCTCTCTAGAAGTTAATAAGACAAAAGAAAACTGCAGCTTGTCATGTTACTGAGAAACGGCAAAGTGTAAACTCCTCTGTCCTGAAGATGTCGGAAAACTTAGTTTTATATTAAACTAAACAACTTAGTTTTATATTTACCTTTGTTACAAAGCGTTGACACTGGAGACTCCTTCCATGTGCCAGACATTGTAAGTTGTTACTACAGAAACGATAACATTAGCGCAAGCACATTAACACAAACCTGTGATTTGCAGCTGCACTACTGTCAGAGCTGCTGTTACAGAAAATCAATCTGACCAATCAAAACCTTCTGACCAATCCCAATGCAGATTTCAACAGCGCTGTGGTATAAAGCAAAGTTTACAATTAAATAGATGTTCATATTCACATTTATGGTTTCTATCATGATTGATCATTGCTTTCACCTGCGAGTACATAAATATTTGCACCCATCCATAGTGGAAAATAGGTTAATTTTCAGCATTTCTGGCCAGTATCATCCTCAATACTGAGTATCAGGGCAAACTCTGTAGTCCTGTTTGTTAAATACGTACTTTTAGCACAGTGGTAGCTCTGCGCTTATGTTTGAGACTTTCATTCTTCCAAATCAGGTCTGTTTTTGCTCATAATGCTCAGGCCATCATCTGAAGCTGAATTAGCACTGCTCATCATTCATATGTTGAGATGAATACATTTGCATGCTGTCCACACCAGCAGCACCTTTCTGAGAGTAAAAAAGGTAGTGGCTTACATGGAAAAGAGACGGATCAGAAGATTGTTCAGACCAGTCTCCAGAATCCCAAGGACATTCTTTTGGACAGTGTGTGTTTGTTGTGAGAGTGTGTGAGAACTGGGAGAGGGAGAACACCATTAAGATAAGCAGCTAAAGTAGCTGACTGAAGTACTATTCAGACAGGATTAGTTTTCTGGACACACGTCTGCTAAGTGATGTTGCCGAAAGACTTCTGTAGTAATTATGGTAGATTCTCATGAGGTAAGCGACCAGATATGGCAGTGTGTTCATGATGTATGCATGATCATCACTACTAAATATAACTCATTTGTTTTAGGGCTTGTGGCTTGTTGCACTTGATCATTAGTAGGTCACATGACCATAACATGTATGTAGGTTGTACGTGTGCAAGAAACGTAATAAAATCCCAGAAGCATCGCTTCTCTGACACATACATTTAAAAGTCATCAGTATTTTATTATTCTGCATTTTAAACCCAGCTTGATTTCCATGTGGTTTCATTTGGGGAAGAGTTTGGTTTTGGTTATGTTGGGTTTTTGGTTTCAGTGTGGTTGGGCCAAGAGCGAGCATTTCCTGGAGCGACTTTATACTGAAGAAGAAATGAAAAACCTCTTTTCCCACAGGGTATAACGCAATCTTTACCAACATCTCAATTCAGACAGGATATTTTCTGGAGTTATATCTACTGCTCATTTTCTAGAAGGTGACATACAGTGTAATCTTTCCAGTTGTGTGTCTGTAAAAATTACTGATATGGCAGATTCAGATGGGACTAAAATCTCTGCGGTACTCCTGTAATAATGACATTACCCACCTCCACATGGAAAACTAATCCAATTTGAATATAGCTTTTAGGGCTTCTTAGCCCTAAAACCCCCACTAAAACAGATTTGCCATACTTCAGAAATCAGAGCTCTCTCAAGCTGATGTAAGACATACTACCAGTTCCTAAAATGTGTCCTAAAACCTGTAGAGTGCTGCTCCTGAAGCTGAGAGCGACAAGGGATGAAAGTGAGAAAGCATTTTGTCCCTGCAGGACCTGCACTTGAGATGTGTTAAGTGAGAATGGGAGTGCCTGACTGGCCACGTTCCAAATCAAATAATACCCCCTCCCCGGAAGGGCGTCCATTCCGTGCTCGCTCGCACCGCAGTTGCCATTTCAGTGTGCTTGTGCTCGACTTCCCTTCTCAGAGGGGGGGAAAACAGGAAGCAGGAATAGACAATGATGAAATGCATCTAAGATTAGCAAAGGCGGATCTTTTTTTCAGCATCTTGAGTCATGCGTAAAGACGGCTGGAACACTCAAATTGTTTTTTTGTCTAATTTGTCTAGCTAGTTCTCAAAGCTTTCATCTAGTTTCTCCCCTTCTCTGCCATTGAGTTTGGTTTAAAGCTGTAATTATACAGTGATTGCTTTTCAGTGCAGCACCACTGCAACAATGTCACTGATGAAAGTTAAATGTAGTGCAATCAGAAATTACAACGTTTAATTCTTTAAAAAGATGATGGTTTTTCACTGAAGCAATAAAGTGATGAGCGCCAAAACAAAGCAACAACTGAAAAAAGTATCTAAATAGAGCTAGCAAGTTCACTAGCATCATGTTTATATGCATTATTTAGCTACTTAGTGCTAGCAAACAAACTAGTCTTACATTACGTACACTGTAAACTCTAATGTTGTCTTTATTTAATCAAGTATTCATGACTAAACATTACTTAAACTGTTGCGCTTTGTATCCATAAATCAAAAATCTAAGTTCATTTAATTTGTTTACCTACAAAATACATAAACTTAAGATTTCAAGTGTTATGAACTCAAAATCATGATTCATTAAAATAGCTCACTGGTCTTTCTTCGATGTGATTGGCCATGCACGGAATTCCGCCTGGCAACAAGAGAACTAATGCACTGATTGGTGGATAATTGCAAAAGGCGGTCCTCTTCATCTCATCTGTTGCTGGTAGCGGTGTAGTGGAGTTGTAAAGTTCATCATGGGTGGGTGAG
Source organism: Pangasianodon gigas (assembly GCA_022758105.1). Lineage (NCBI taxonomy): Eukaryota > Metazoa > Chordata > Actinopteri > Siluriformes > Pangasiidae > Pangasianodon > Pangasianodon gigas. The sequence continues at coordinate 32,922,687 of CM040455.1, read as the reverse complement.
ACAAACCGTGTGTTTACGAAGAAATGGCAATCATGTAGAGGATGATTTGTAAATAAAGTTACATTTTGTTAAAAAGTGTTCATTTCCCCTATATATGGAGACTTTTGGGACACCTTGTATTTAAGTACACTTGAAATCAACACCAAGTTAAGTCAACTGATGGAGTAGTGGCTAGCATGCTGCGCTCTCCCTGCCATGACCAGGGTTCGATTCACGGTCAGTAAGCTGTAAAGTACACTATATGAACACCAAGTTAAGTGAATTTAAATATACGTATAAGTTTTGAGAGACCCCATTACTCAATTAAATGGAGGGAACGAGTTTATTCAATCAATTGAGAACAGTAAACTTGTTAGGGTTTTCAGTGTGTGTTCATTTTATGTTACCCAAGGATAGTTTTGTTTAAAAAAAAAATAGTAGCAATCTATAAAACACTAACTTAAAATAAAACTGTCCTTAGCCAGTTCGATCATTTATTTTCATTAGAGAGTGAGCAAACTTGCGTTAATTTAATGTCGTGTTGTTTAATGTCAGTGTATAGGTACTTCCGCAGACCAGTTCAGACCGAAGAAATTCCTTTCTATTTTGCATTGAACTATTTACCGAAAATAATGAAATCACAAAATTGTAAATAAACAAAAAAGGTTAGCAATTTATGAAACAATAACAAGTATACAGTATAACAGGATAGTGGGTGACTCTATAAGTAGTTATCAACCACTTTCTTAATCTGAAGCACAATCCACATTACAAAAGTAACAAAAATATTAAAATATAATAATTATTATTTTTTATTTTGTATTATTATTGAAGCATGTTAACTGATTTGTGTTAGATATAAATTCTAAGGTTTGTGGAAATACCAGCGTTTAAGAGTTCAGAAGAATAGGTGAGTGATAAACCACAAATTTACAAAATTACATGAAATCTTGCAGTATGGTTAGGGTACTTTAATGACATGTAATTGCTGGAACTAGGTAATTTTCTCCACAAAGTGCCTCATCATTAGTAATTATGCTATGAATTTGTGTGCTGAAATGATGTCAAAAAGCTCCTTATGTACCCATCAGGCTTTGCTGTGTTGGTCTCACTGCGCTTATTTGGGAATGAAAAACGCACCTGGAACATGACCTTAATAATTTCATTATCGCTGACAGGTTCTGCGAGGAAGAGTGTAATGTGGATGGAGGAATAATTTGCTGAAACAGCAGTATAACCACAAACGACTGTGGAGCACATTAAATTAAACATTTCAAGGTTAATGTTGGCCCAAGCATCAATTTGGAGCTGCTGGTTGTGTGATTATGCTTAATGGATGACACGTGCTAGACTGGCAGTTAATCTGAGTTTGTTTAAATGATTGATATTAATCATTTTTATGAATTAAAGTTTATCTTTTTGGTCATGAAAGAAACAAACCTGCCTTCTGAAGGAATGCCTTTTTGGAGTTGGAATATTTTTATTAGGACTGTTAACTGTTTTTATAGGGAGAGAGAGAGAGAGAGAGAGACAGAGAGAGAGAGAAAGAATGAGTAACCAAGAGAAATAGAGAGACTGAGAGAGACAAAGGGAGAGAGACCAACACTCAGAGAGAGAGAGAGTAACAGATTTACAGAGAAAGACATAATAAAAGAGAGACAGTGAGAATGAGAGACAAAGAGAGAGAGATACAGAGAGAAAGAGAGACAGTGAAAGGCAGAAAAAAGAGAGACAGAGAGAAAAAGAGAGACAAAGGGAGAGAGACAGAGAAAAAAGAGAGACAGGAAGAGACCAAGAAAGAGAGAAAGAGTGACAGTGAAAGAAAAAAGAGAGACAGAGAGAAAGGGAGAGAGACAGAGAAAAAAGAGAGACAGAAAGAGAGAAAGAAAGAGAGACAGAGTGATGGTGAAAGAAAAAAGAGAGACAGAGAGAGTGAGACCGAGAGAGAGACAGACAGGCAGAGAGAGAGAGAGAGAGAGAGAGAGGGATTGATTTTACAGGTAATTTCAGCTGTTATAGTGCAGAGGTTTGGTCAGTGCTGATCAGCTGAGCTGAATTAATCTGCGCTTCATGTGCTACAAACACACAAGCGATAGGATACACTTCATATACACTGATAAAGCTGTCACCATTTTAAATCCATTTAACATGTTCTTTTAAAAAACAAATTAGCAAACAAACATTAGCTGTAATTCCTAACGCAGAAAATTCCTCATGTGTATACTTTGTGTATACTTTGTGTGTGTGTGTGTGTGTGTGTGTGTGTGTGTGCGCCATATATACCATGTATTTTCACATAAAGGAGGAGGGAAAGAGAGGTTTCTGTCATGTAAATGGTGCACAATGACAGAGTGGCAAACAAACATGGCAGTACATATGCAGGTGAACAGCTGAGATATCCATCATGCAGTGAGCCATTATGGGATATAAATGGCCACTTGTATTTTCTGGAGTCTGGTGAAATATAGTGCCTGATGTGCATTTTTCACCTTTTGTGTCGTGATGCTAATCGGGGCTATCATTTATGTGGAGAGGGAGATAAAATTAGCCCATGACAATTTAGACAAATATACAATAGGTTATTTGGAAATGCTGCTTTGTAACTAGACATCAGCAATCGATTAAATCACCTCGTACAAGCACTAGATGACCAATATGTCTAGTAGCAGGAAGTCACAGCAGCTGGAAATGTGGTATAAGCTTGAGGAAACTTACTGTATGTGAGGGGCTTTGTTTGGTTCTCTAGGGGATCGGCTTTAACATCGATCACAGGTCCAGTTACCTGATGTAATATGAGACATTTAAAATGACCTGATTTACTGAAAATATGAGTTCCAGTTCTGCTTTGTTGAGTGGCAATTCATTCATTCTGTCATTGGGAGATCGTGAGTTCGAATTCCATCGATGCCACATCCATCTGTGGCCAGGAGCCAAGGAAGCAAAATTGGTCGTACCTTCTTGGGTGGGAGGGGTGACATACTGTACGCTTTTTCCCCTGTCAATCAGAGCGACATTAACCAATTGTGGCTGTCAGACGTATTCAGAAGAGGGTGGATAATGCTTTGTTTGTTACTCGTTTTACTATAATGTTTTTGTATAATATCATCTGAAAGAGGGAGACATGCATCCCTACTAGTATATCGTCAGCATGTTGTGATTTGGTTGCACCATTACCCTTTTTTTTTCTTTGTCCGGTTGCTATTTTGGTGGCCAGAAATGAAACCATCAGCAATGATGTGGGTGGCATTTGAAATCTGCCTAGTTGTGTTGTTGTAACCGGTGATAAACAGTTTGACTACAACAAAATATAGCTATAATGTACGGAAGCTGACTGGTACCTTTGAAGGAAACTTCAACAAATGGTCAGTATTGAGCATTAATGACATCATAAGGCAGTGATTAGTTAAAAGAAATGTTGAAAAGTTCATTCTTGGAGAAATCATGTTGAACACCCACAAAAGTGCATGACAGAAAAATGCATTTGCTGTAACCTCGTTCAGCATATTTGGTTGCATATTAAGGTGTTAAGGTGAAATATTAAATTGAAATTAATTGTATGTCATTATGAAAATGTCACAGCAATGAGCTGCAGGAATACACTCAGTGTTTAAACAGAATTTCTGGAGCTGGTTTGTGCCACAATCACATCATGTGGGAGAATTTCGGAGGGCAGGAAAACTTCCCATTATTCTGTCTTGAAAGCATTCACACAATGCCATTTTGTTTACTAATTTATAAAATACAGTACAGTTGTACTTTTTATCTACTGTTATACTACAGTGCTGTTGAATTCTCGATTCTGATTGGTCAGAAGGTGTTGATTCATTTTCTGTACCAGCAGCTCTGACAGTAGTGAAGCCGCAAATCACGGGGTATTAATGCGCTTGTTCTAATGCGTTGTCGTTTCTATAGTAACAGTTCATTCACAGGGACTTGTATGGCGGATGCTCCACATATGGAAGGAGTCTCCAGTGTCAGCGCTTTGTAACAGCCATAGGTGAAGCTCTAACGCACGGTGTGAATTTGGTGAAAATCGGAGAACATTGAAATTTTCACCTCAAAAAACAAAGTCTAACCCCTTACCGTTTTTATGCGGAAAATGTGACGTTCTCAGATCTTTACCAAATTCACACCGTGCATTAGGGAGGTCAAGACTAACACAGGAGTGCACTCAGTTTCATCCTATCACACTCCAAAGCTGAGATATGGTATAGTATATTACACTGTAGTATAGTATAGTATCGTATAATATAGTACAGTATAAGCTTTGTATAGTATAGTAGATAAAATAGCAATAGTATAGTGTAGTATAGTATGGTTCTGTAGCTTAAATAGATAAAACTGGTATAATTTAGTACAGTAATATACAGTATAGTAGTTAAAATAGGTATAATATAATTTACAACAGTACAGTAGATAAAATTCTTATGGTATAGTATAGCACAACACAGTATAGCAAATAAAATAGTAATACTAAAATGTAGTGTATTATGCTTTTTGTATACTTGTAGTATGGCATAATATAGTATATCAGATAAAATAGAAATGTGTAGCATAGTAGAGTTTAGTAGATTATATTGGTATAATCAATAAAACTGGTATAATTTAGTATAATAAAATATAGTACAGCATGCTATAGCATGTGTTTGCTGTCTAAAATTAATCCCTTCTTTTGTTACAAGCAACTTAGAACTTGTTGCACAGAATAAAAGACAATGACACTGACTTAACCGAACACACAGGGGACAAAAAGTCAAATAAATTTCACGGTATTGTTCAAGTCTCTCATAAGAAACACAGAAAATCAGCACAGCGCTAGGAAATGTTGTTAGAACACCAAATTATATACAAAGAATTTAATGATGGTCTCTGCTGGGTTTGAATAAGTGCATGAAAATGAGATGGATGGCTGCAATTTCCTTCTTATTAAATTCCTGAGACGACCCATTTAACATTAAGGATGGACAAGAGAGGTGAGGCTGAACTGTGTATTTAAATTTTTACAATATGTCCATGAAATATGCATTACATTTGTGGATTCAGTATTGTACTTCATAGTGCACTGTAAAGAAGGTGCCTCATTCAAGGATATGAAACAAATTTCACACTCAAGTAAGGAATAAAACACTTCAGGACATGCTGTTATAGGAAAATAATCAGTGACAGGGTGGTGTGATGGAGCGGAGTTACTGTTACCACCCTGAAGTAGGATCATTTTCAGTAAGATCACATCCCCTGGTGTTTCACTCCTCTTACACGACAGCAGTTTGTCAATGGTTACAATTTTGTATTTACTATAGAACGACACGTCATACTTTTTATCCGTTTATAGTAACGTTAAGACGTTAGCCTTCTGACCAGCTTGGGTAATCCAGTGCTATTTAGCAATTTGGGAATGAGTCAGGAATTTTAGTGATCTTTTATTGTCTATAACGGTCAGGTTTGAATCACAGTAACTTGCTGTGGTAATATAGGCGGCGAATACACAACGTGTCCTGAAGTACTCACTCAAGCTGTGACTAATCCTTTATTATCTCTAAATGGATCACTTATACTCTTCATAATGCATTTAGTCATTTAATCACACTTCACCTTTCAGCCATGACACAGCGCAGAGGCAAACAGACTTTCAGGAAAACTCCCTTCAGGCATTCTAACAATGTATGCGCCAATACATTAGAGATTTTTTATTTTTTTAATTTTTTTTTATTGACAGTTGATAAATTACGCAATCAGCCCTGTGTTCTGCTCCTGTACTCCTGCCTTCATTCCTGCAGGGCTCCTAATTGTGTGCATTATAAATTAGTTTATTATCAACAGCTTTAAACTGAAACCTACCAAGCGTGGCATGGTGATTATTTTTAATAAGGTGTGTCCACAAATTAATATATTGAGTCGTGACTTAATATGTTGTGGAACATCGTACTTAATAAGCGGCCACCAGTTAATTATTTGTCTGGAAACAGTCTATTCACTTTGAGAATTTATTTAAGACGCCAATGACTCCTATATTATCTTTATGCTCCATTCCAAGACTGGACACAATGATCTAATCTCACTTATTTTAAAATCCTACTTATTCCTTAATCGTGTTCATGTTAAACATTAAAACTTCTGAATAATTCAGTGTAAATTTATATAGAAACTATAATTTCTGTTATTTGCTTGATCACACAGGATGTTTATGTAGTCAGATGCCTCACTTCAGGGTTTAGTTAGAAAGTTATTCAGAATTTTAAACGGATAAAATAGTATGACGTATTCTTTAATAAAGAAAGAATCGTAATGAGGAATTGGTGAATTGCTGTGGTATAAGAGGAATAAAACACTGCAGTGTGTGCTGCTAAAAGAAATAATCAACTTAATCAGTAATCAACAGTAACTTCATTACACCACCCTGTAATTGATTTATTTTCCCGGAACAGCACGTCCCATCAGGTTTTATTCCTTACATAACAACCACGCTCTGAAGACATTGAAGAAATGTTTTTTTTTTTCCTGTAATATTAAACTTTCTTCCTGTTTAGTTTGCTTGATTATGATGCATCAAAGATGACCCAGAATATGAAAAAATAAATTACAGATCCTCAAAATGAGGACTGAGAGATACAGGAAATCACTTATCGTGTGCGTAGTAAGAATTTTTAAATGCAGTCTGTTTTTTTAATGTCTTTTAATGAATTTAGTCATTGTGTTATAATTTATATAGAAATGCTAGATTGATATAGAAATGCTGTGTTCTTGTTGTGATTATTTTGTATTCTAAAACAGATTTGTGCACGTGGAATAAAGTCAAAGTCAAAATATAATAGTCAAATTCAGCTCTGATTTAGAAATGCAGTTCAGTAGAATTATGAAACAGCTGTGTGGCTGCCTCTTGAATGCATAATTTCAAATTGCATCATTACAAGCGGCAACTGCGCTCTTTTTTTTTTTTTTTTACATTAATCCAATTTAGGATGAGATCAGATTCTAGCTGCTGTACAGAGACTGTAACCCGCCTCAGTGAATTTTAATGCACTTATGCACTAAAAAAAGACTTGAGATTGATCAAACCCTTTCTTTGTTTCTTGAGCTGCTGTAAAAAGATTAAAGAGACAGGTACAATTGAGCTTTACACTGGTTATTGCGTGCTTTGTTTCTCTTTGAAGGTCTTATTTCTCTCATGAAGCTCAACGTTTCCTTTATCCAGCAAGCAAGGCTTTTAAAGCCGGCTGTCTCTGATACAGCCAAGTTAACAAATGCCGTCGTCTGTTCTTTCACCTCCTGCTTTTCATTCTTTCATATTCATATTCCTTTATAGGTGAAAAGCCAAATGGTGTACATTTGTTTGGATTGTCATTGAGCAGCTGGCAACAGTTCCACCTTCACTTGGGTAAAAAAAAAAGCACTACACTCAGAAATTAATGGCCAACAGTAAAATATGGGCATATTTAAGTGACTCGGGCGGGAGCAGCATTCCATGAGGGCAGAGGCCTTATCATGCAGAAACAGGCACGGAGATTAGAGGGAAATTATTCAAATGGATTTAAGCTCTAAACGGGGCGCTCGGAGTCAGCATTTAAGATTTATGAACCTGCTCCATTATTCGTGAGAGCTTTGTCTCGGAGAAGAAAAACGCCCGAGAGAGCCCCACAGACGCTCGCAGGCCACTCAGCGCAGGCTAGCTGATGCACCTGACTTGAAAACGGCTTCATTCTCTAAGTCATACAAGCTGTGAGTGAATCACTTCATTACATCTCCGAGTGATTCATTACTGTTTACTCACTATAACAGCACTGAGCAGTGTGTGGCAAAGCACAGTGTATGTTAGATATTATTATACAGGATAACCACATGGTATGGTCCGTGTTCACTTTATCTGGAAATGACTATAAAAAACTCAAAGATCCTAAATAAATCAGCTAAACAATTCATTATTGTGCAATTATTAGTGCCTTATTGCTCTTTGAAATATTACAATAATAATGCACTATAACAAACTTTTTTGTCTTGTGCGAGCGTTCTGTCTCATCACAGAGATTTAAGATACAGCCCCAACAGAAATCATGGCATTAATGTGATAAATAAATAAATAAACAGATAAACAAACAAATAAATAAATAGCTAATTAAAAATAGTTGCAAGAATAAATGTATAACTAACTAAATAAACAGATAAATAAATTAATTAATAAATAGCGAGATGAATGAATAACTAATTAAATTAATGAATAGGTAGATAAATAACTACATAAATAAATATCTGAATAAGCAAACAAACTAATATTTACCATAGCTTGATAAATGAATGAATGAATGAATGAATAAATGAATAAATAAATAAATAAATAAGTCTAGGTGATGGCAATATGGTGAAAATATTTTACTATACATCGCAGTGGATCACAATATTTAGGTTTCCTCAAAAATTGGCAGCAATACAGTAGTGACAAACAAACCTATGAAAATGCAACTATAAATGGGTAAAAAATACAACATGCTAATCTCTATTACATAAAAAATATATTTGTTAGCAAACTGCTGTGGAATAAGATGAATAAAACTCTTTGAGACGTGCTGTTATAGAACAATAATCAAATTCGTTAACTCTGCTGCATCACACCACCCTGTCATTTGTTATTTTCCTATAAGAGCACATCCCCAAGTGTTTTATTGCTCATATGTGTGTCACAGTCTCAGTGTGTTATTTTGGTCCATATTATGCAGTCCTATTCAGTGAGTAATAATCTTATACTGTGTACATTGTATTTCTAACTTTACTGGACTGAATATAGTGTTAATGTCAACTTTGGCTCTGCATTTTCCTCTACTTCAGGACAGAGCTGCATTTTCTGGATTAAATTAAAGACATATTCAGCACTCAGTCCTGCTGCATGCTTGCCGTTGCCCTAATTGGTTTTCTTAACTGCCCATATAATGAGATTACGTGCACTGTGAAGCACGTCATCATCTTACCTCTCTCCTCAGTGACTGCAGTGCAGAAGATCTAATAGCTGGCAGGCAGTACAACTGGGATGAGATGACGTGTGTGTGTGTGTGTGTGTGTGTGTGTGTGTGTGTGTGTGTGTGTGTGTGTGTACTTACAAGCCGTACATCGCCAACAACTGTACAGCTGTGTACAAAAAGGTTTTGAATGGAAAAAAGGAAACGTGCCTCTGTTTTCCATTTTGAGTGCAAAAACTAGATTTAGAAACGAAACGTAGGTCTCAAAATCACAACTAAAAGAATAGTTTAAAATTTTTTTTTTTAAAACTCTTCCCGAGACCTGATTTTAAAAAAGGCAGGAACTACCCAGCTTGGTCCAAATATATGAAGATTCAAAAGCTGTTCAGATGATAAGAATGAGGCTGTAAGCAGTTATAAAGGAATACATGCATCATATATGTGTATATATGTTTATATAGCGTTCAGAAAGGGGAGGCAAACTTTTGAACTGATATAAAAAAATTTTCATTATTAATATCTTTTGCGCACATTGTCGCCTGGATGGTTTCATGGTTTAATGCTTGAATTGTTTTGTGGCTGAAATTAAGCACCCGTGTTTCCTGCACCACTACATATGAAGTGGGAAGTGGTGTGCAGCTGTGTGTGTGTGTGTGTGTGTGTGTGGCCACAGTAAGTCATGAATGACAGACTAGGTCTCCTCCAGAAGTTCTCTGCAACCTTTTCCTCGACTTATTTCCCTCCACCAGGACCCTGCGGCTGTCACTTTTTTAATAAGCTATCCATCAGCGTTGCAGGTGAACCTCCCGGCTGTTTTCTGCAGCTCCAGATTGAGAATTTGCGGAGGGATATTGCATAAGTCATTTCACTTGTCATGCAGGTAGCGCGAGAACATTAACAGTCGAGTGGGAGATGGTGTAAGACATTTATTAGCCGTGCAGTTTAACCCTTTAAACACTCAAGAACTTTAAGTTGGATAATTCCTATATAAGCTGAGAGGTTGAGGAGTTAAAGTGGCATTAAATAGAATAATAGTCATAATATTACTGTACATTTTTACTACTTACTAGTTAACTAGCATTAACTTGAAAATTGAATATTAGGGCTGTACAATTAATTCTGTGAACATAAGTTTTAGCTCCCTTAATTAAATGTAGTAGACTGTTGTATTGATGAACTTAGCCCTGTAAGGAATAAAACACTTAGTGGTGTGCTGTTATCGGAAAATAATCAACAATGGCATGGCCCGATGTTACCACCTCAAAGTTGGTAACAAGTTAATGTCATCAAATTTGATTATTTTTATTCCTTTTTTGTGTTTGTGTTTGGTATTGTCATTTTGGCGGCATAGTGTGGTGCCACATTTTATTTTATTTTATTTTTACTTTAGAAGTGTTTTTATTTGCTTTCATTTTATTATCCATTCATTTTATATTCATTTTTAAATATCTGTATCATTTTTGTGACATAGGTGTAGTCTTATTTTGATTATTTTGACTGACAAATATCAACTTATAATTTATAATAACTATATAAAAGATTAACTGAGATCTAAGATTTTCAGTGATAAATTGATGCAATAAAATATTTCCAAAGTATGGATATTTATATGCTTTATTAATAAAGCAGTTGGTGCTTCAGATTAGAGGGAAACATTAATGCTCAGTTAGAAGGCTTAGAAATTCAGAGCGCTTCAGTTATCTGGTCAGAACACGCTGTCCAGAGGCAGACACGTGCGTTCAACCACATTTCACATTTCACACTCCCAGCCCAGTTTCAGCTCCTGCTCCTGCTCAGTACGATGTGATTTGTTTTTCTGTAATGACACATGATTTAAATGAGATGCACCTCTACTTCATCTTCACTGCTCTACTTTCCTCCTCAGCATTAAATGACTTTGTCAGGAATGTTTTTTTTTTTTTGAGACCTCTGCGGTGTCTCCTGCACTCAGAATATAATTAAATGTCCATTGCATTTCATTTTCTCGGCTTTATTTAAATATATATATATAAACCCCCGACAGACCGAGCGCTTCTCATTGATAACTGTGGCTTGTGTAACGTCTTCTGTGAGACACTTTAGAGAAAGTACATTTTAATGGTGTGAAAGCGAAAGGTGATGGGGGTCTTGTTAATAAGTGTTATTCTCCAGTGCCAGACACATCGATTCCCTCTGAATAATTTAGACTTCTTATGTCTCTTTTATTGGCCTGTCACTCCAATTAAACTCGCTGTCCTTTAGTACTTTGTATTTCACTGATGGACTTTTAATGGTAACAAAGAGAGACTTTTAGTTTAAAATCAATTCAGTTTACATACTGTAGAGGCTTTAGATTAGAAATGTAATATTTACAACCTTTTCATTCATTTATACTCATATTTATTAAACTGTTTCCAACTAGGGATGGAAAATATGACAAAAATATAATATCACAATATTTTTTATGATACCCAGTATTTTTCAGACTTCTGGCAATGTCTATAAAAATAACTATTTAAGGAGGGAAATTTTTCTTTTAAAAAATTACAGTTTACAAATTTTAAAAAATAGTACACAATTTTACCATTGAATCATCTGTGCTCAATCAGAGTTTGTCAATTTTATTTTAAAAACCATGAATAAAATGTTAGAAAAAGATACCATAATACCCTCAATATCTCAGAAAAGTTTGATTAGATTTAATATCATATCACAGACCCTTATTTACTACTTTCTCAAAAAATGCACAAAAGATAAAACTAAGAAGGTGTAGAAACAAATATGAATTAAAAAAAGAAGAATCATAATAAGATCTTCAGAAAGTTTCAATCCAACCAAAGACAGTCGAGGTCTTATTACTGACAGCAACTGGTTTTGCAAAGGGTGCTTGGACTCCACAGATCGCTGCTTACAGCTATTCACAGTCTGGCCATGAGGCGCGAATGCTTCGGTTCCTTTTGCCAGATGGCAGGAGGGTGAAGAGTTTGTGTGAGGGGTGTGTGGGGTCATCGACAATGCTGGTGGCTTTGCAGATGCAGCGTGTGATGTAAATGTCTGTGATGGAGGGAAGAGAGACCCCGATGATCTTCTCAGCTGTCCTCACTATCCGCTACAGGGTCTTGCAATCCGAGACGGTGCAATTTCCAAACCAGGGAGTGATGCAGCTGCTCATGATGCTCATGATGCTCAGAATATAGAGACATTGCTGGGCTTTCTTGGTTATGGAGCCAGTGTTGAGGGACCAGGTGAGGTCCCTCCAGCTCCAGGTGAACACCAAGGAATTTGGTGCTCTTGACGAGTGGTCACTCTGTGCTGAGTGAGTGGTCACTCTGTGCTGTCCTGAAGTCAACAACCATCTCTTTAGTTTTGTCCACATTCAGAGACAGGCTGTTGGCTCTGCACCAGTCCATTAGCCGCTGCACTTCCTCTCTGTATGCTGACTCGTCGTTCTTACTGATGAGACCCACCACGGTCGTGTCATCGGCAAACTTGATGCTGTGATTCGAGCTGTGCATTGCTACACAGTCGTGAGTCAGCAGAGTGAACAGCAGAGGACTGAGCACACAGCCCTGGGGGGCCCCAGTGCTCAGTGTGGTGTTGGAGATGCTGTTCCCGATCCGGACTGACTGAGGTCTCCCAGTCATAAAGTTCAGGTCTCCCAGTCATGAAGTCCAGGATCCAGTTGCAGAGGGACGTGTTCAGAGCCAGCAGGTTCAGCTTTCCAATCAGGTGCTGAGGAATGATTGTGTTGAATGTTGAACTGAAGTCTATGAACAGGATTTGAACGTACATGTCCTTTTTGTCCAGGTTGGTGAGGGCCAGATGGAGGGTGGTGGTGATGGTGTCATCTGTCGAGTGGTTGGGACGATATGCGAATTGCAGGGGGTCCAGTGAGGGGGGCAGCAGGGTCTTGATGTGCCTCATGACGAGCCTCTTGAAGCACTTCATGATGATGGGTGTGAGTGCAACAGGGCGGTAGTCATTGATGCAGGACACTGAAGACTTCATATAGCAGCAATCTGTGGGGCCCCAGGACCCTTTATAAATAGCACATAGTTTTGTTGTTTTTTTCTTACCTTAGCTTTTCACATATTTTTAAAAAGTGCTGATATGATCATGCATCACTGTACCTGTCATAACTGGCTCATCCAGGTGTGTTTTTGAGAAATGCAACCTGCTAGCATCACATGTATCTCATTTATAGGCAGTACTCCATCTTTATCATGTAATGAAATATGGCTATCTGAAAGAAGCCTTAAAACCGAAGTGTTAGTAAAGTCAGGAAGCAGGAACTGAGCTGTGGCTCTTTGAACACAGTTTGAGATCATGGCATGGGAAGACGGAGGTCGGGTTCACTGTCTTTAACATTGAATTGTGATTTTTTTCAGACAAACTGGACATTTAAGTAATCGGGATGTACTATTCCTCACATTCTCTCTTTCTCTGTTTCTCAGGTGGTTTCTGTCCAGACCAGTGGTGCTTCTGTCTCTCATCACGATGAACATAGGCTTCAGCAGGAGGAAAGGTACGAGATGTGACAGCGCTGCTATGTCAGCTGTCGATAGCTTACAGTTTGACTGATAACTCCGAGCCGTTGTTAATCCCTCAGTTTTACTGCTTTGGCAGCAGTTAACTTGTGTTGACAGAGTTGCAGTGTTGCTATAAAAAGAAGGAACTGATGACCAGGCTGCCCACACAGATCACACAGAAATGACCCCAGTCAGAGTTTATTATTTAATTTGTTTAAAGGGATACTGGCTAGAATGAACAGGAAAAAACCCACCATTGTTGTAAACCCACATTCTGCAGAAACGAGAGCTTGGAGTACTGAAACTTGGCGACCGAAACTTGATACTGATCCAACACTCACATGCTCTCAGTCACTCTAGAGACTTATTTTCTTTTGCCAAGTTGTGTGAAAGGACTTGACACTGGGCTCAAGATGTTTTGTGTATTGGTCATGGGCTTCAGTCTTGCTAGATATGGTCTTGGTCTTGACTGAGAGTTTGTATAAATAATGTTGGTATTGTCTTTTCTTTTTAAAGGCACAAAGTTTTACAAGAAGTAATTCCTTCTTCTAGAAAACAGACTAATCATTGGCACAATGTATGGATGTAGACAATTAGTTGAATTAAAGGATTTGACGGTTTTCAGTCTCGATCTCGACTCCACACGAGTCTTGCTTTCATTTTGTCTCAATCCTGACTTGACCTCAACACACATAAAGAATTAATCTTGACTTGATCTCAGCTAGTCCTGGTCTTGGACTTGACAACGGCGGTCTTGACTATAGTGCTAGTGTGAAACACTGGAGGCATGATGGCAACAAGTATTGAGCGTTCTTCTACATCAACATCACACACACTCATGGCTCATCAGTGACTCAGAAATGATGTCAAATCTGTTCTGATGCCCATAAGCAAATAAGCAACTTTTCAGTAATTAAAATGTATTGCACATTTCTCTCACATTGCATGATGTCAATATTCTGAATTAACACGAGTAAATAAACAGGAACAAAAAAAAGTCACTACAGTGCAATATTACTGATATCTGTCATGGCACACACAAACTAATGTAAAGTCACAGTATTCTGTTGATTTTTTTTTTTTCCAACTACATGTCAGTGAGACCCCTGGACCGATTGTCTAAATCACTGTGAGAGGGTCTTACCTGCATTTCAAGGCATAATTTGTTCATTGACAAATCCTAAATAAAGACTAATAACCACTGGTTTTCTCGCTAACAAACACTCCGATTCGAAATTCATTTTGCTCGTTGTGTTTTTGTGTGAGGCGGATCAGTTTTAGGGAAGTGGTAGCTCAGTGGTTAAGATGTTGGACTTCTAATCGGAAGGTTGAGAGTTCGAATCCCAGCACCACCAAGCTGCCACTGCTGGGCCCTTGAGCGAGGCTCTTAACCCTCAACTGCTCACTTGTATAAATGAAATAATTGTAAGTCGCTCTGGATAAGGGCGTCTGCCAAAATGCCATAAATGTAAATGTAAATTTTCAGTGTGGGGACTCACAAAATCATTTCCTTTCAGACCTTGTGGAAAGCAACTGAATGGAAAACCATTTTAACCCAAAAATCCCCAGGTTGTTTTTTTTCATGAAATGAATTCAGCTGCATGAGCACACATTTACAAAACTGCGTTCTATTAACCCATAATCTTATACAAATGAAAAGGAATCGGTGTGTATCACAGTGCCTGGAATCTCAGTTATCCCACATGCTGTTGGTGATGAACTTCCTTCCTGCACAGAACCTGACTTCCAGGCACATGGGTTATTAATGACGGAGAACCGGACCCTCCCGTTTGGTCACAGCCCACATTCAGCGGAGTTTATCTCTAGTCTCCACTCCTGTAGGTGGCTTTGAATATTTCATGGATGTTGGAGTGGTTTGCTGACTGGAAGAAAGCTTTAAGTACTAATTTCTCATGTGCTTTAATCGGGATGATGTCCGTCCTGTGCTCACCTGGTTTACAAGAAACTTTAAGAACCTTTGCTTTGCTGAACTTTATGTTAAAAGAAATGATAATCGGTCAATTAAGTAAATGATTCATCAGTTAATTGTGAATTAATTGTATCTTTTTCTACAGGGATATATTCAGGATTTATTAAATCTTAAGTCTGAGTCAGATTCTTCTCCTCTGTAGATTAGCAGAACTTTTTTTTTCCATGACGCACATCTACTGTCTCTCTGATATTAAATAGTGAAAAAAAATAGTTCATGTGAAACAACATCCATTAAAAAAATCAGAAGTTAAATCTTTCCTAATATCCAAAATAGCTGAAAAAAATGTCTACATTGCCAGAAGCTGATTTTATTACTTGAAGAAATGATTCAGCAGTGTTGCCACGATACCACATACTGTCCGCTCCAGAATTATTGGTACCCTTTATTTTAAAATAAAAGAGCTAAATTGAATGTATTACATATACAAGTTGTAATATTTTGAGCTTAAGAATATTAGGGACGTTGCATAGTTACTTTGAAAATACAATTTTTTTAATGTTTAACAACGTTAGAGAAAATGTTGTTACAGGAAAATTGTACAGCTTCTGCATATCTGTAAGCTCAAAATGTCACTCAATGTTTTTTCATTTTATACATTGATTTTTTCATTAATGGTGCAATATGAAGTAACAAAAAAAAGGAAGAGAGTGATGTGAATCGTGAGGTTTTGATTTTGATCGCTGTAGCTGAAGTGATGATAAAGGGATGAAGTTCAGGTGAACGAGTGTTTATCATGTCTCTGATAGAGGACTCTAATAAACACCGCTCTCATCACTTCATTTAACAAACAGCCTGTTTATAGAGTCTCTCTCTCTGTCTCTCTCTCTCTTTCTGTCTCTCTTTCTCTCTTCTGCCTCTGTGTTTTTTTCTGTCTACCTCTTTCTGTCTCTCTCTGTTTTTCTCTTTATATCTCTTTCTGTGTCTGTGTATTTTCTCTCTCTCTCTCTCTCTCTCTCTCTCTCTCTCTCTCTCTCTCTCTCTCTTTTATTCACTCTGCACTTTTCTGTCTCTTGTCTCTCTTTCTGTTTGTCTCTCTGTCCCATTCTGTATTTTCTCTCTTTTTCTTCTCTCTCTCTGTTTCTCTCTCAGTCTCTGTCTCTTGTCTGTCTTTCTCTGTTTGACTGTCTGTCTTTGTCTCACTCTGTATTCTCTCTCTCTCTCTCACCCTCTGTACTTTATTGTCTCCGTCTCTCTGTGTCTTTCTTCTTTGTCTCCTTCTGTATTTTCTGTCTCTCTTTTTCTCCTTTTCTGTCTCCTTCCATCTGTGTCTTTTTCTCTCCTGTCTTTTTCTCTCTTCCTCTCTCTTTCTCTGTCTGCCTCTCTCCATCTCCCTGTAGCTGTCTTTCTCTCTCTCTCTCTCTGTTTCTCTCTCCCTCTCTCTCTCTCTCTCTCTGTTTCTCTCTCTCTCTCTCTCTCTGTTTCTCTCTCCCTCTCTCTCTCTCTCTCTCTCTCTGTGCTGACTCAGGGCGGGCTAACTCGTGTCAGGTCATGCCACTGAAACACTCTTTTAGCTGTTTCATTCATCACAGCTGATTTAGCTCTGGGACAGGACGAACAGAGACATAGAGAGCATGAGGTCTGTTTATCATCCTCTACACATCAAACACCATATATTTACTCCAAGGGGAAGAGGACATGGCCAAGGTTATAGAGAGACAATACACACTCTCTGAAATGTATTCTTCAGAGAGACCTCAGGGTGGTAACAGTAACTCTACTTCATCACACCACCTCCTCGCTGATTATTTTCCTATAGCATTGTATTGTATTTTTCACACATCAATCACACCTCTATGCTATTTAGAGGTGAATTTCACCATGTTGGCATTTCTGCGGATTAAAGATGAGGGCGGAGTGATGAGCCATTAGGGGCGTGTCTATAGCTTGAGGATAGCTGTAACTAGCTTGAGGAGAGATGTAACTAGCACAGTGTTTTTTCAGGTTGCATTATGCAGTTGCTTTAATCACATTGTTTCAACAATTACATTTCATCATGTTCTCCACATCTTTCCACTTTATTTTAATAGTAAGAAGAATAAAATACTGACCCCTGCACCTTTACGTAGACACAGTGGTCAGGCTTTGCAGCTTCGTAGACAAACAATGAGAAAATCTTGTGTTCAAAACTGTAAACACTTGCTTGCGTTCATGAACTCTGACTATATCTCACACCAAGAGAATGTCGATATAAGCAGTATTTTTTGCTAACGTTAGCAGATTAAGTGACGTGGATCATGTGTTCAGATTTGCTTGTTTGCTCGTGTTGTGTAATTTTTCACTTCCTGTATCAGAAATGCTCCATCCAGTGTGCTCAGATTCCAGAGCTTCATCGTGGACGTTGTACCAAATTTTTGACTTTCTATCTTTTTTGCAGATAAACCCAGCATGCACAGCCCCGAGGCTCTGGTGAAGCATTACGTAGCCTACAGCGCTAAGGTAGAGTACAGAACATAAAACCTGCTGTTATTCCTTCTCTACCTGAGAGAATTTGTTATGAGTGTGTAGCTCTACAGAATCAGTTTTGCGCTGATGAAACTTTTGTAACCGCCACGCTTTAATAAGCCGACGAGATTCAATCTGCACTCAGTGGCGCGAGTCTGGGGAAGGTGTTAGAGAAAAAAATTGGAGTTTCTATTTCTTTCTTGGATGCCAACAATGTGAAAAGCTTAGCTTCTGTTAAATGTGATTAATGAAGTTTTCAATATTTCTGTTTTGTACTTTCTGTTTAAATTTAACTACTTATAATTGTGTGACCTTAGCATGACATAAAACGTCTTCCTGGCAAAAATAAATGACTTGGTAAAGCCTATAAATTAGCAAAGCTATCACTAGGACCTTCTGAAACCTCTTTTGAAAATTGTTTAATAGTTTGCTATCCAGGTAAATAAGTAGCGAAATAACTAGCGAAATAACTAGCTTTTGACTGCATTTAGCAACAGTCTGCTAGCATAATTGCACAAAATACCTCTCAAAAGTAATAAAAATGTATTCATATAAAAATAACTTACTGCATGAAGCCATCTTTAGTTATGATTTAGCTAGCAGGCTCAGTGCTAACAATGTAAGATATGTTAGCTTGCCATCTTTGAGACAAAGTGTGTTGGAATATTGTCTCATTTTAGATTAATGCTAGATGTTAACACAACATAAAATATCTTCTGAATTTTTTTCCTGGCAAAGATATAGGACACACTAAAGCTTTTAAAATTAGCACAATGAACACTAGCATCTTCTGAAACCTTTTTTTTTTAAATAGTTATTTAATAGTAGTTTCCTCAGATCATCCAATTTTCTCTAAACTGGTGAAGGATTAGCTTGATCTTTACTGTTTAATCTACACTGTTAGCTAGCTAGCTAAATAACCAGCTCAGGTGATAGCGTGCCTTTTTACTGCATTTAGCAACAATCTGTTACCAAACAATAATCATCATAATTGTATAAATTACCTATCAAACATAAAAATGTATTCATATAAAATAAGCTTACTGTATGAAGAAATGTTTAGCTATGATTTAGCTAGCAAGCTCAGTAAAGCAGGCTAGATAGCTCTTTTTGTTTACATGATACAGTAGAGCCTGTAAATTAGCTAAATGATCACTAGCATCTTCTAAAACCTCTTCTGATGTTTAATAGTCTTTAGTTTTTAATTACAATTTTCTGACTGAAATGATGAAGGATTAGCAAGTTTAATCTACACTGCTAACTAACTAACTAGCTAAGCAACCAGCTAGCTGTATTTAAGACAAAATGCTTTGGAATGATCTCTGATAACATTATTATAGCAGGAAAAATTACACTAAAAAAGCTTGAAGAAATAGATATATTAAAAAGAAATACTGTGAAACACATCTATGAATATATTTTATGTGCAGCAACAAAAAAGTAAGAGACTCATGGAAAAATGATCGTGGAACGTTACAAGGACAGAGCATTAGCACAGCATAGGCGTTAGCATAGCACATAGCTGAGATGTGAGATCTGATCTCAATATGTGACGTGATATGATACAGAATTGGATTGGTACAGTGTGTGTGTGTGTGTGTGTGTGTGTGCATGCTAAACCATACATATTGTCCACAGCAGTGTGTTGATATATGGAAGCTTTCATGAAGCTGCTAAAATGACGGATGTGGTAAGAGTACGAACAGCTATAAATGCTCAGAGAGGTCTAAAACCCCAAGGTGTATTATTTCCCCTTTATCCTCTTCCTCTTCCTCATGCCGTCAGCTCACACACTGCACACAATGTCACCTCGTCTTTCTAGCAAACACACAAATATGTCACACACACATGGCACTGTCGCACACCTCACTCAGTGGGTTATTGCTGTGCTGCTCTTTGTGATTTGATGAAGTAGTGTATAATAATCTAGAATTCAGTACAAAACATAATTCAGATGTGTTTTTTTCTTTTGTGATCTTTTAGTTTTTGGGAATCACAGCGGTCGATCAGCCAAAAGGCACGGATGTTGTTCGGGTGGCTGTGAGAAAACTGAAGGTATGTACGCAGGTTGCCAGGTCTTCGTGACAAAATCAACCCAAAAAAAGACCACCATAAATTTTTTTGCATGCAGCAATCCTAAGCAGGGATGGACTGAGAAATCATACTTAAGTGAAAATATAGATAGTGTCAGCATGTGGAAGTATAAATGGAAGTATCCAGCCAAAAAATGTTGGTACTTTTAAACGTACTGAAGTATTAAAAAGTAAAAAGTAAATGTTTTCAACTAATGAAGACTTTATCACTTATCTGAAACTGTTACTACTGCACCATTTTGCCTGAAAACATAATTTAATCTCTGTAAATTTGCAATATTTACATTTAGCTAGAATTGTACATAACTGCTGCCTAGACTGTTATGTTAGATACTGGAAATGATGCTAGTGTACCCTGCATTAGAAAAAAAAAAAAAAAACCTGTCTAACTTAGATAAATATAGCCAGTTAATGTTACCAAAATTAGCAAAACATACCTCAACAAGTTTTTTTCAAACTAGATGAAGTTCAAAGGAGGCAAAGGAGACGCCTCATTTTACACGAGCCTTTACTCCAGCGTATTGCAGCATTTTGAAACATTTTAGTGCATCACGCTGCAGTTTTGTGGATCGTCTATCTTTAAATGCTCACAGATAGCTATATTCTTGATCGTTTTTTTCTACACTGATGAACTTGTTTGGATGCTAAACTGAAATGGTTGAACTGAATCAAGTATAATAATGAAGTACAATTACTGGAGTATTTTCCATCCCTGATCCTAAGTGACTGCTTAGCTTGCTGTTTTGGTACTTTTAGTGCCTTACAGCATAAAAATCTGCATGTGCACACAATAATCACATAATTAAAAAAAAAAAAAATCCCTTAAAGCCGAGTCACCACTGCCCAGACGTTTAATGCCAGCGCTTTTCTTGAGGAACTAAACAACTGTTCATTTATTAGGCTTTGAGTTGCTTCTCCAAACAGTTTAATACTACATGTTGGCTCGAAGTGAGACAATTTTAAGAGTTGGTATGTGATTTATGTCGCCCCCTACTGGCTAATTATATAATGCAGTACCACTTTCATGCTCAGGTTGTTGACTCTGGAGTTTGATGCTTTGCTTTTTTTTTTCTTTCCTCAGTTTCAAAGGCATATCAAAAAGTCAGAGGGAGAGAAAATTCCCAAGGTTGAGCTACAAATCTCCATATACGGGGTCAGAATATTGGATCCAAAAACAAAGGTATGTAGTACATATTTGAGCTTGTACATAGTGATATTAAATCAAATCAAGTCAAATTTTATTGGTCACACACACAACCGTGCACTGTATGATGTGCAGTGAAATGCTTATTTTAACGACTGTCCGTTGACATGAAACAGAATTTACATAATAACAGAATTTACTTACACAGAAATAGAAAAAGCAAAATATAAAACATATAAAAATGTATGAACTGTATGTGGTGTAAAGTGAGATATGTGCAGTTGTATGTGCAGTGCAATGCTGTGCAACATCGAGCTGAGGTAGCTGCAGTGAAAAAGCTAACAATATAATATAATGTGATGTAGAATGGTGCATTGCTGTGATACAGTCTGGCTGATTTTGTACATTTCTTACATGTAGGATGTGCAGCACAACTGCCAGCTGCACAGAATGTCCTTCTGCGCCGACGATAAAACGGACAAACGGATCTTCGCCTACATCTGCACCGAGCCCGACACCAAGAGGCACCTGTGTTACGTGTTCGACAGTGAGAAATGTGTACGTCTGATGTGTGTGTAACTACTGAAACACTTAAAGCGGTGCACTAGACAAGGCTTCTTTATTTGTTTGTTTGTTTGTTTGTTTGTTTATTGATATTTGGTCATGGTTGGCTGGTTTTAGGCAGAAGAGATCACCATCGCCATTGGCCAGGCGTTTGACCTGGCATATAAAATGTTCCTGCAGTCCGGGGGGAAAGACGTGGAGTCGAGAAAACAGATAGGAAACTTACAAAAGAGGGTAGGAACAGAAATTATGGCTATGTTTTTCTTTATTGCTGAAATAATGTCTGTTAGGTTTATTTCTTTTATCAAAAAGCTGATCCTGTTTCAATTCCGTCATTGTTCTTCCTTCCTTCCTTCCTTCCTTTAAGTTGGCATAAATCTTTTAAATCATAAACATGTTTTCAATCCACAAGAACTGAACTGTTTTGTAAAAAAAAAAATAGTATATTTTTAAGGGATACGTTTGTTATTATTTTAGATTCAGGATTTGGAAATGGAAAATTCAAAGCTCATAAAACAGCTTCAGCATCTGGAGGATCAGCTGATCAGCGCACATTCGTCACCAGTACGTAAGATGATTCAGATGATTTCTGTACAAGACTGCTATTTACATTATATGGACTTGAGTACATCTTATTCACTTTGCTATAATATTTTCTAACAGCTTTTCCCTCTCTCTCTGTCTCTCAGCTGTTGCACGTTAACTCCTCGACGGGGGCCTGCGTGTTGTCCTCTGCTCTGTCCTGCTGTACTGATGACGTCTCCTCACTGTCCTCTCTAGAGATTTCCTCTGTTAGACTAACGCCTCTCAGTTCACCCGATTCCAGCCAATCGGCAGGCCTGCTGACCCCACCTCCTGCTAAACCCGCCCACTTTCTGCCAACCAATGGCTTCATGGTTCCACGACCTCGTGTAAATGTATTTTTTTGGCTTCTTTGTTAGACATGGCAATGCTAGCAATTTCTATTTACTAACCAACAACATGTCATAGTGTTTATCCATCTGTTGTATAAGAGGAATAAAACACTTCAGGACCTGCTGCTATAGGAAAATACTTTAGGGATGTAACAGTAACTATGCTTCATTACACCATCCTGTCGTTGATTATTTTCCTATAACTGCACAGCCGCAAGTGTTTTATTCCTTACATTACTCATGGACTCAGACATTCTGATCCCTGTTGTAACTTTGGATGTGTATCATCAGGCTGGTAGCATCCCTGTGAAAGCCACCACGACAGACGTATTCGACATGGTACCCTTTACACCTGGATCTTCCATTTCGAGGCTACAGACGTGTAACGGGAGTCAGAATTTCCCCTCGCCGCCTCCCGTAGTCAGAGGTGAGTAGTCTTGAAGTAATCATTTTTATAAACATATCAATTTAATGTTTTTGTTGTTGCCTTTCAATAAACATCTGAAAGTCTTGAGGGAAATTACGAGTCAGTGTTATTGCGTCATAAAAAAATGCAGTCGTGTTGCAGTGTGCAAATCCAAGCCATGGAGCACTGATTCTGATAGACGCAGCAGGGTTTCGATTCAAATGGACATCGAAGTGCACTATGAGTATTTTCCGTCTGTCCTGCAGGTACAGATCTGTTCGGAGCCGTGCCCTTTGACCCCTTCACCTGCGGCCTTGTGGACTACCCTCCAGACATCCAGTCCAAACTGGATGAGATGCAGGTGGATTTTCATTACGCTCAACTGAACAAAATAAACATAACTGAGCTTCCAGTAATGAGCCACAGGACATTTGTGATGGTCAGGTCATGGATATTTAAATTTTTGTAATATGATGAGGCAAGAATTTCAGGTGTTTTCTTTAGACAGTTGTAACACACGCAGGTTTCACATTTTGAAGTGGGATTATATTATAGCAGAAATCTGGGTTTCATGGTAATTACGTCAAACACAAATTAAAATTTTGTGAAATTTTGAGCTTGTATTAGTAGATGAAAGAGAACACACACACAAGCCAGCGTTGTCTCAGATGGATTTAGCCTCATACGCCGTACACCAAGTGTCAAAATTCTCTAATTAATAATGAATTATTAATGAAGAATACAGTTCTTGTCTTGCAAGCATCGTAATAAACTGTGTAATACAATTTTAAGTGTAAATATTGTAAGTATATTCAGAAACAAATAAAGGAATGGCTTTGCTCTTTCACTCTCTTTCTCTCTCATCACTTTTCTCCCATGCAGCGGCAAAGATGGTTTGTAAACCATTTATACTTTTGTACATCATGTTTTGTTTTGTTGTGAAATGTGTGAGGAGCTAATTGTGTGCATGTGTGGAAGTAGAAGTGATTTTGTTTCCCGGTAATTATGCTGCATGGATGATTTTAGATGCAGTTCAGATTGAAACGCTCTGCTGAGACAGAAACTGAGTCCATGATTGACAGATGCGTGTTCTAGTCACTCATTGTCGGGTTAAAATTGCATGTGAAAAATTAACCCCTTTAAGACCAAATCATGAACGTGTATATGACAAATGTGTCACTGTTCATCTGGCACCATGACCCTAAACTTAACCTCCTCGGATGAGTTATTATTTATTATACATCATTGAATATTTTCATTTTTAAATCACTGTGTATTTATGTTTTGTTTCAAATCATGTCTTCTACTCGTTCCCAATTTGTTTGTTTTTTTATTTGCAGGAGGGGTTCAAAATGGGTCTGACTCTAGAGGGCGGCATTTTCTCCCTGGATCAAGTGGACAGTCGATGCTGAAATCAAACATCATTGCTTTTGACATCTGAATATAAGTATTTCTCTATTACTAAAATTTAACAGACCATGAACAAGTTGTACAGATTCTTTCTATTTTTATATTGTAAAAAGTGCGTCTGTAGAGACTGTACGTCATTTTAATGGTCAATCTGAAAGTCAGCACACACACACACATATATACACACACACACACACACACACACTGTCAATTCCTGCTGAAAAACACGGCTGTCGTATTTTTGTAGCTGTATAAATGTTTTTGGTTTTTTTTTTAAGATGGATTTTCCCCTCATATTTTTCCTCAGTAATGTTTGCATTTTCCTTACACATACAAACACGTCCTCCATTTCCATCGTGTATCCTGCATTTATGTAGAACATCTAATATTTGCTTTATGACTATTTAATAATATTACATTTGGTAAATAAAGGACAACTCACTTAACATTACAGCTGTTTTCCTCCTAAAGCATTAAAAAATTACACTTCTTCATGGAAGTTTTGTCTGTATTCTTCTGTATTAAAACTGCTTTTCATTTTATCGTTTTTATCTGTTTTTAAAGAAATACTTCAGACCCTTTCAAAAAAAAATGATGTCAGCAAGGAAGGACATGCATTTATATAAATAAATATAAATTACATCGCAAAATGAATACAATCATTCTTATCATTCTTTAATGAGACACTGTATGGTCACTAATTAATCTTAGTTTTAAGGTGTATTAATTAATTGGCAGTAAAATGGTCACATATTGACAGGAACACCATCTCTTGAGAGGTAGCGCATAAAAAGTGTACAAAGAGGTCCAAATTTACAGTTTCACTTTTCAATTCAACAAAAAACAAGAATTAGTTAGGCATGGCCACTTTATATAAATGTATTAAAAACATTTTGAGCATTAAATTAGTTTACAAAGCACCAACCAAAATTGGAATTTGGTCCACATAAAATAAAAATAATAATAATAATAATAATAATAATAATAATAATAATAATAATAAAAAAAACTAGACAGAGTGTAATGTGACCTAAAACAGGTGTGTGCTTTTCCATTAAAAATAATACTTATTTTATTGATATGATATACACAGTAGTGCCCGGGGCACATGGATTATAAATTAAAAGGTCCACACAGTCTGTCATATATTCATACACCCCAAGCTAGTGGAATTCCTCATTAAAAGATCAAAGGGAGGGAAAAAATGGCTGCTGTGGCTCATCATGCTCGTCACTTCTGAACTGTCTTGAAAAACAAATACTGCATCGGCGCAGAGCTGAAGTCTTAACGGTGAGTGTTGGATTTTTATTTTTTTTGGCTTGCTGTTCAGCATCAGCAGCTATCTGAAGGATCACAGGGTCGCTTTGTTTGCGCGCCTCACGAGAAGCACACCGGGCCGATGTCGATTCCAAACTCCTGCTCGGCTCCGCCCACGTCCACCGGCGCCATGTCCACGATCGGGAGCTTCGAGGGCTTCTGTGTGCGATACTCAAACACCGTCTTACTCCACTCACTGCTGGATTTCTGAGAGTCAAGAACAGAGAAAAACAGATTGAGGACAAAGCCTGGACAACACCACGTGATGAAATATGTTTGGAGGTCTGGCAAACGCGGAGAGAATTGGATTTTGATTCATAACTCACAAAGGGTTTTCCCAGGCCGCCACACACATGTATCTTGTCTCAAAATTAAAAAGTGATAATACTATGTAGTGAGTACTGTGGCTTAAACATTACTGTGAGTTAAACATTACTGAATTAAACACTGAATTAAACATTAAGATCAGAGTTTAAAGTTAAACATTTGTTGATCCAAGTTTTATTTTAATTCAAGCTGTGTCGCACCACAAACCAACAATTAAAATCTTAATCTCTGATTAAAACTCTGATCTGGGATTATATCTGATTGTCTGCCATGATGGATTTACCAGTCTCCAAGCAGCATCAATTTTACAATTAATATCAAGCATCAATATAACTTTAAGTGAAATCATAAAATAACATAAAACCATAAAACATAAAAATGCTGAACATTTAAACCACTTCAGCTGCAAATGAATCCCTGGATGAAATTCAAATCTTGTTTTAAAGCAATGGAGCAACATGATAAAAGTGAATTGGAAATTTACTGTAAAACCTTTCAATAATTTAATAATGAATAAGTTATGGCTGTTAAAGTCGTGGTTTACGCATGCATGCAATCCTGATTATTTGTAAACTGATTTAATTTTTTAAAAGTCTTTCTAAAACATTTGAAGTTTGATGCAATTTGGTTAATAGATATATTTTTATTTAATCCAGGGTAAATCTCCATTGCTTCATCCTAGGGGAGGATGATATGACTAAAATATCATATCATGATATTTGAAGATTTCCTACAATGCACGATATGTATCATGAGATAAGTTTACTAAAAAATTGAACATCTAATCAGCTGCTTCCAGTGAGAGTTTTAAATTGTTATAAAAGAATTAGTGATGATGCGTGCAATACGGATTGCAAACGTGAGAAAGCGTCAGCGTCGTACCGAGCAGCCGTCCTCAGTGACCGTGTACTTGAGCCGGTTGTGGCCGTACGCTTTGATATCCGTCCCGTCCGCAGCCTTTAATACAGCAGCTTTCTTCAGGTTGTTGCTCTTGTCGTCTCTGTAAGCGACGCTGTTCTTGCAGTGGTAAGTGAGCGTCTGTACTGCCTCTTTAGAGAGCAGACGCAGGAGCCGCAGCTGTACAGCCACCGTGTTGGGCAAATCCTCTTTGTCTCCGTATGTAAACTGAGGAAGGTGGAGAATGTTACAATGAGCAGAGAAGACAAAAATTATGCATATTATGTAATACATTTTGGGGTGTAACAGTTCTAGCATCTCGGTGATAATGTATGTGTATAAATTCTTTCATGACTGTTGAAGAGCATTTTAGCTAACAGATTTTCCTAATAGATAGTTTCTGGATTGAATTATTGATGTACTACACATTTACACACTACTGCATGTGTGTACACGCCATACGTCTGTGAACACTGGTCCTGAAAGACTCCCTCTATGTGTAACGCATCACTGCTGAGTTTAGAGAGAGACAGCGTGCCTCATTCCTTTTACTCATCGTTTATTTACTAATTGGGAAGCTATTATTCAGTACATAATATTAAATGCTTGTTACACTTCTTTTTTTTTTTTGCTTCCCACTTGATGAGTGTTTGGATCATTTTTTTAAATTCACTCACAGCTTTTCCACATTTCTCCCCTTTTTCTTCTGTAGACTCACCATGCTTCAGCTTTCTGCGTGAAGTCATGGGGTGCAACCTCTATGCTCATTGGTCAGTGAATAAGGAGGGAAAGTGGCGCTGTTTTTCTTACAAATGCTACAGAAACAACACTGTTTTTGACTCTAACTGCTTTCGCAGAAACAATACAATCCATGGTAAACGAGCCAAATGCATCATATGAAATTTTAAGTAGGCCACATTTCAAAAACAACAAACCAATATGTGGGCCGTTGCAACCCTACAAACATATAATAAGACTGTGAAAAGACTGAATGACTGAACTGAACTGGAGACATGAATTAAAAGTAAAGATAAGAGTCAAGCAGGTTAATCCAAGGTACAGTACATTACTACATATCTCGGCTTTGGAGTGTGATATGATGAAACTAAGCACATTCTTATGTTAGTCTTGACCTCCCTAACATGCACTGTGAATTCGGTGAAAATCAGAGAACACTCAATTTTTCACCCAAAAAAACACAAAGGCTAACCCCTTACTGTTTTTTTGGGCAAAAAATTTGACATTCTCCGATCTTTACCAAATTCACACTGGGCGTTAGGGAGATCGAGACTAACACAGGAGTGCATTTAGTTTCATTCTATCATGCTCCAAAGCTGAGATATAGTATAGTATATTATAGTATAGTACAGTAGAGTAGAGTAGAGTAGTTTTAATAGTTTAAATAGGTATAGTTGATAAATTGGTATAATTTAGTATAGCAAAATATAGTACAGCATGGTATAGCACAGTATAGTATCCTATAAGTACACTATAGGACAGTATAGAAGATAAAACAGGTATAATATCATCCAAGCTCATGCATCGCACGTGTTCTTTAACTGATAACAACCAGTAAAATGTGTAAATGCGTGCGGCCCAAACTGTATATTTTATTGAGTGTAATATATTGTAAATGAGAGGCTCAGATCTCAGCTCTGAAGCGTGATACGACGAAACTGAGCACACTCCTTTATTTGTCTTCACCTCCCTAACGCATATGGTGAATTTGGTGAAAATCGGAGAATGTTGAATTTTTCACCCCAAAAATAAGCCCTTACTTTTTTTTTTTTGGGGTAAAAAATTTTACATTCTCCCATTTTCACCAAATTCACATTGTGCATTAAGGAGGCCAAGACTAACACAGAAGTGCACTCAGTTTCATTCTATAACCCTCCAAAGCTGAGATATAGTACAGTACAGTACAGTAGGAAAATTAGTAATAGTATAGTTTATTATAGTAGGGTTTAGTAGATTAAATAGGTATAGTCAATAGAAATTGTATAATGTAGTATAGTAAGATGTAGTACAGCATAGTGTAGTACAGTATAGTGTGGTATAGTAGTTAAAATAGGTATTGTATAGTATAGTAGATAAAATAGGTACAGTATACAGTACAATATGCAGATTAGCCATCATTCTGGGTTCACTGACCTTCGTTCCTCTGTTCATGGTGGCTCCAAACCACACAGGTTTCGGCGTACTGGAGAGAGAACTCCACCAGCTCTTGCGTGGGATGCTGGGTGGGTTTGCAGACACGCATGTCTCCCCCGTCTCCATGTTACAGTACACCTTGATTGCGTCCTTCAGACTTCCCTCGTTAGGGTCCACCCAGTACTCACCTACAACACATTCAGTGACAAGAGTCAGGATAAATTCACCCTTACAGTCACGTGCGAAAGTTTGTACAAAACGTGGAAGACAAAATGTAACTTTATAGCCACTTAATATTTACTATGTTAACTGACATTCATTACCACAAATAAAAAAAACAGTATATGTCACTAAATGAATAGCTTTAGATAGCTATAGATTGTTACTTCTGTCTATAAATTCTCTGTTATATTCTCTGAAAAGATTTTGTAATCAGTTGTAATTTGTTTTTTGTTAATAAACTGTAAGGTAAGAGGTACAGTTTCCTTTTTTTATTAAAAAAATGAACAGAGGGTCCAAACTATTGCCCTCAACTGTTCACTATGCTATGTTACACTTTTATTCATACAAACACTCTTTAAAATTTGTACCTGGTGTGTTTATTATGCAAACTGTACCCAGAGGTTTATATTATGTTTCTCTGTGAAGAGTTAATCAACAAAATCTTGATCTTCAGAACTGATTCTGATGAACAGAAGTTCTAGTGAACATCAGATCAACAGAATTACCCATGACAGGACGACATTTTCACTATAGTAGACTCCTCACCGCTTTTCTTCATCGGGTAGCACTGCTTGATGTCCTGGCAGGTACGTGCCGGGTGATGGCGGCTCCCGTCGGCGTTTTTAATGCCTTCCAGCTGACTGCCCAGAGCCTTCAGTGAGGCGTGGACACTGCTGTCCATGTGAATGACACCAGAGCCATTAACAGGCATTGCCTCATCCTTGTTGTACTCTGGAAGGGGAGGAGCTTGAGCTTCATACACGCCATCGTAGTCTGGGCTTTTACCAAAGTCATCCTCCACAGCAGTGGGAGGTCCAGGAGGACCGGGCGGGCCTGGAGGGCCAGGTTCTCCATGTGGGCCCTTAATAGAGCAGGGAAATGAAGAAATAAAGCTTAAAGCTAATGGTTTGTTCATTTCATTCCCCCGTATGTGTAGTTACCCCAGCTTCTCACCTCTGGGCCGATATCTCCAGGGCTGCCTCGAGATCCAGGAGACCCAATGGGTCCAGCAGCACCCATCTCACCTTCTTTACCAGCAGGTCCAACAGGCCCAGGAAGTCCCTAATGATAATGAATAAAGACATCAGTGTAAATATTTTCCATTCATTTTGCACTTTTTTTCTTTTCATATTTGATCCAATATCTGAATGCTTTTGTAGCAAATAGCCTGATAATAACATTAACAACTCACTCTTTGCCCACTCGGTCCGACGATTCCTCTCTCACCTGCGTCTCCTGTCGCTCCCTTTATTCAGAAAAATGACCGGGGTCTTACTATCAGGAAAACCAGCACTGATCTTTATGAGTAAGTTTATAAGATGCGAATTGGTGTGCTATATGATGATCTTATACTCACGGCTGTTCCTGGGAGGCCCTGAAGTCCAGTAAAGCCGCGGTGACCTTTCTGACCCCTCTCACCAGCAGCCCCTTTCTCTCCTTTGTCTCCTTGTGGCCCTTGAGGTCCCTGTGGTCAGGCAGAGCATATTCTATAAAAATACTAACACTAATCCTGATGGAGTGTTTTCATCCCTAATCACATTCATTTTTTATGTTGGTGAAGGAAGTGTTTCACTCAGCTGCAATATGAATGCTCTGTGATGGTGTTTATATATATAGTGTATCTGACAGTATCTGATAATGTTTAAATGGACATGTGACCTGTTTTCCTCTGACTCCTGGCTGGCCGGCTGGACCCGCTGGACCACTTGCTCCCTGCAATCAAGAGAAACATTCAATCTTAATATTACATGATGTTAAAAACAACTTATTATATTGTATACACAAAATTTGAGGATTACAAACATTTGCCATATGATATAACTCACTTTTGCCCCTCTCAATCCAGGACCTCCAGGAGCTCCTACTGATCCGGGTGTTCCTGGGGTTCCCTGGGGTCCAGCTAGACCCTCAGCACCTGGTTCTCCCCTATCTCCCTGAACAAAAATAACACGCACAGCCAATTATCCTAATGCATTAAATCTGGAGTAAAAAATAAGCGCCTGCTTCAAAAATAGCCATGAAAATCCTCAAATATTTTAGAATTATAATTTCTTTGCTTACTTTGACTCCACGAGTACCATCAGTTCCAGGACCTCCATCTGTACCTGCAGAACCCTAAAAAAGAAAGTAATGTACAATATAAATACATGAATACACCATTTCAAAGGACCGTCTGAGACTGACAAGTTAAAATGCCAAACCTGTGGGCCAGCATCTCCTCTATCCCCAACAGGTCCAGGCAATCCACCAGGGCCCATTTCACCTTTTACCCCCTGAGGGCCTTTGGTGCCGGGTTTTCCAGGTGGACCCTGAATGAGAAGAAACACAGCTGCATCCTCAATTATATGTGTAATATAATGATTACAGTACTAAACTTTTAAGTGGTGTAAAAATGGTGTGACACTTTTCATGTTTATTTCTGTAATTTTGTACTAGAATAAGAGAATAATACTGAATGTAATACTCGGTGTCTTTCATGTAAGGAATAATACACTCTGTATTGTGCTGTTATATGAAAGTAATCAATGACAGGGTGGTGCGAGTTACTGTTAGCACCCGGAATTGATTATTTTTCAACTTGTCAATGATTAAAATGCTTATTTATTAAAGATAACACATTAAACCATTTGTGTATAGTTACATTAATATTATTGAAACTTACCTAGAACTCACATAACTCACATTATCCTAGAAACAAGTTAGTGCCTGTTCTCACTTTCGTTATTGCAACAATAAACAGTCTTTTCCTCACTAACCTCTCTCTTTCTCTCTCTTGAAGTCAATGAAACAAAAAAAGCTTGTCAACATTACTAAAAAACACAAAGTATAAACTCCTCTGTCCCGAAGATGTCATAAAACTTAAAGTTACAGCTTTACCTCTGACCATTACAAAGCGCTGACACTGGAGACTCCTTCCATAAATGTTAAATGTCTCCTTACAGAAAACTCAATGATTACACGTTTTTAAATCATGAATGATCTTGAAATTATAATAAACATTAGCATATTAATCAAGATAATCATCTACAGTGTCTCAAAAATAAGTGGCGCGTTTGTGATTTCAGATTAGTTAAGCGTCTATCTATTAACACTAATTAAGCTGATAAGTATTAACTGATTATTTTTTGGAATGAAATGATATTATTAGTTGATAGCAGCATGTTGTGTTGAATTGGGCAGTGAGTGTAATAACGGTTAATCTTACAGCAGGTCCAGAAAGACCCATCAGTCCACGCTCTCCTCTCATACCGGGTAGACCCACCAGCCCTCTCTGCCCCGACAATCCCGCAGGTCCTGGAGGTCCATCAGGGCCCTGAGAAGATTAAATAAAGGGTAATGACGACGATTAGTGCCTATTTTCCAGTAATAGACCATAATCACACACACAGTAGCCGGTGGATCATTTTCAACACAGCAGTAACACTTGATAGTGTACAGTTAGAGACTAAAGCTCATTTTTTTCATGCACAGTGCACAGTGTCTCAGAAGTTTTTTCCTACGAGAAACTGGTGTACAGAAATGTCTGAACTCAGAAGTGTGAAGAGCATTTAATATTCTGAGTGCGCAAAACAGGCTGAGATTAGCTTACCGGTGGTCCATCTTCTCCAGAATCGCCTTTATCTCCAGGGCTTCCAGCTGGTCCTGCGTTTCCACGCTCCCCTGGACGTCCTGGGCCTCCTGGTTCTCCGCGTATTCCAGGTTCACCCTTCTTTCCTGGGGACCCTTGTGGACCAGGCTCTCCAGTTTGACCCTGCAAAAAATGTTGAGAGGTGTAGTCCAAAAAATATACAAGTGTCTACAGTCAATTACAACAATGAAAAAACATTTACTCAAAAGTCTTTTGACTTCTTTTTGAGAGACCTTATCAACTCCAGGGACCCGGGAGTTTAGCAGGTCCAGACTTTCATTCCTAACCCAAACTCAGGCACTGAATAATATGTTTTAAGTACATAACTGTATAATAAGTCAAGGTTTTAAGGGTTGTGAGTGATAACTCTGTTGTGGAGATACTTACAGCAGTGCCTGGCGCGCCTACGCCTCCTGCAGGTCCTGGGAAACCACTGGAACCCTGAGAACAAAAGAAGAAATAGTAGAGGATGAGTGTGACAAAACTCAGATCATTAAATTATCCTCAGAAACCTTTATGGTGGGACTTACAGCAGCTCCCTGACTCCCCCTGGCTCCTTTCAGTCCAGTTACACCAGAAGCTCCCTACAGAAAAATAAATGTACATTTATTGCAAGCTTCAGAACAATTGTGGTCACACTTATTTAGCCTTTAGATTCATTTATTAGCCTAACCATTCCTTTACATTATGTATATTTATACACAAGCATACGTTTAACTGCATATACACTGATCAGCCATAACATTAAAACCACTGACAGGTGATGTGAATAGCATTGATTATCTCATTACAATGGCACCTGTCAAGGGGTGGGATATATTAGGCAGCAAGTGAACAGTCAGTTCTCAAAGTTGATGTGTTGGAAGCCAGAAAAATGGTCAAGAGTAAGGGTCTGAGCAAAGGGCCAAATTGTGATGGTTAGATAACTGGGTCAGAGCATCTCCAAAATGGCAGGTCTTGTGGGGTGTTCCCGGTATGCAGTGGTTAGTACCTACCAACGGGGGTCCAAACAAGGACAACCAGTGAACCGACGCCCAAGGCTCATTGATACTTGTGTGCAGCAAAAGATAGCCCATCTGGTACATTCCCACAGTAGAGCTACTGTAGCACAAATTGCTTAATGGTGGCTATGATAGAAAGGTGTCAGAACACACAGTGCATCACAGCTTGCTGCGTATGGAGCTGCGTAGCCGCAGACTGGTCAGAGTGCCCATACTGACCCCTGTCCACCGCCGAAAGCGCCTACAATGGTAATGTGAGCATCAGAACTGGACCATAGAGCAATGGAGGAAGGTGGCCTGGTCTGATGAATCCCGTTTTCTTTTACATCATGTGGATGTCTGGGTGCGTTACTTGGGGAAGAGATGGCACCGGGATGCACAATGGGTAGAAGGCAAGCCAGCGGAGGCAGTTTGATGCTCTGGGCTATTGGGTTCTTCTGGGAAACCTTGGGTCCTGGCATTCATGTGGATGTTACTTTGACGCGTACCACCTACCTAAACATTGCTCCAGACCAAGTACACCCCTTCATGGCAACGGCATTGCCTAATGGCAGTGGCCTCTTTCAGCGAGATAATGTGTCCTGCCACACTGCAAAAATTGTTCAGGAATGGTTTGAGGAACATGACAAAGAGTTCAAGGTGTTGACTTGGCCCCCAAATTCCCCAGATCTCAATCTGATCGAGCATCTGTGGGATGTGCTGGACAAACAAGTCTGATCCATGGAGGCCCCACCTCACAACTTACAGGACTTAAAGGATCTGCTGCTAACGTCTTGGTGCCAGATACCACAGCACACCTTCAGAGGTCTTGTGGAGTCCATGCCTCGACGGGTAAGAGCTGTTTTGGTGGCACAAGCGGGGATCTATACAATATTAGGCAGGTGGCTTTAATGTTATGGCTGATTGGTGTATAGAGAATGTGTTCATACTGAATGCAGATTAATGTATATCCCCTTATTTAGGCCATTTTCACACTTGAGTGTTTTTCCCAGACCTTAACGTTTAGAATGTTTGGTCAAAATTGGCACAAATTTACAAATTTTAAACTTATAAAAAATTTTATTTAGCCCAGTTTTGTGCCATCACAAAAATTAATGACTAAGGACGTTGAGTTTTATGGTTTCTCAATAACAAGCTGCATTTGTTTCTACCTTATTAACTTAAAAAGAGAAAAAAGAAACTAGTGCTCGTATAATATAGGCGATAACAATAACTTACTTGTATCATGGACAATCCATAACATTATGTAACTATTAAACGATAAAAGTATACTGTGTTTTTACTTAATAATACAATAAAATATTGTAAATAGAGAAATAAAACACTTCAGGATGTGCTGTTTAGGATAATAATCATCTTGATTATCTTCCTATAATAGCATGTCTCATTGAGGTTTATCTCTTA
This sequence comes from Pangasianodon gigas, assembly GCA_022758105.1. Classification (NCBI taxonomy): domain Eukaryota; kingdom Metazoa; phylum Chordata; class Actinopteri; order Siluriformes; family Pangasiidae; genus Pangasianodon; species Pangasianodon gigas. Next base: position 32,887,342 of record CM040455.1, on the reverse strand, counting down.
CTTAACAAAATGGAGTTACTACACCCTCACAGACAAGGTGCCAAAACTTTAGCACATGCCTTGCTATTTCTTTTGAATGTGTAAAATTCAGTAAGTAAAACATAATTGTGCAATAAAAGTTTGAGAAATATGTCATGTACAAGTTTGTTCCTTGTATTAGGTTGTATTAACTCGTTTTCGAGTAATCAACAAAACGTGATTTGAGCAAAGTTGCACAAACTTTTGCATGCAACTACTTGAATTGTGTTACTGAGCCAAACGTCTTTGGCTCAGTACTGTGATGTCTTCAAGTGGACATAAACTGTTAGAAACTGTTAGAAAGCGCTGACACTGGAGTCTCCTTCCATAAATGTTACATAAACACTTTGTTATAGAAAACTTCCCTACATTTTTCTTTGTTAAATAACAGCACATTTTAAAAACCTGCTTATTATTAAACTTAAATTATGTGGAGAGTCCGCTATGCAAGTCCCTGTGAAGGAATTGTTACTATAGAAACAATAACATTATAAAGAGCGAATGAATGAGAAAATGATATTTTACATCTCTAAAAGGGTGATAAGTTTAACCTATTAATGTTATGTCCTACCCGAGCTCCAGATTTTCCTGCCGTTCCCTGAGGACCGGGAGCCCCTGCCTCACCCTTTGCACCTGGTTCTCCTGCTTCTCCTTTAGGACCAGGCTGACCATCAGGACCCTGGCAAAAGAAAGGACATAATAAAATAATTCAAAAATGACAGAAGAACAGATTTAAAGATAAACAATGAGATTATATACTCACAGGAGCACCGGCAAATCCAACTGGGCCAGGAGGACCAGGCGGACCAGGAGACCCCTGAAATACAAAATCAGAAAATGAGCTCATCATACAATCTTCATGTAACTTTATATTAGCTAGGGGTTCTCTCCTGATCTGTAAACCACAGCTCACTCACAGGCGCCGCTCTAGAACCCGGTGGTCCAGGAGGTCCTCTGGGTCCGGTCTCTCCCTGAAAACAAATCAATCGATAAGCAAAAATACAGCGTATATTTATAGACACATGGATGGTAACCTATAAATAATAAATAAAATACTAAATAAAATGGGTTAAATAGAGATTACCTTTTCTCCAGGTGCTCCAGCTGGTCCAGTAGGTCCAGTGGGTCCAGGAAGACCCTAATAAATATACATATATATATATTTAAAATTGTGTTATGTAAGTGACACTAGGACAACATATATTATCTACAATATTTGCTAAATGATTTGTTAGTATTATTACTATTACTCACCCGAGCACCATCATTGCCAGCAGCTCCCTCATCTCCTTTCCCACCTATCGAACCCTGAGATAATAAGATAATCACCATGAGATTTTCTTTTCTGTTTTTGAATGTCTGACATTTGAAATATTAAAAATTTTACAAAAGAAGCTGACATTTTTATTACATTCGTTTCCTCATCCATTGCCCTTATTCATGCACCCTCACTAAAAAAAACACACACTTATGCCTCTGTCTTTTTGTCAGCTATACATTCAGACTTTATTTATTTTTTATTTCTTTTCAGTTCAAACTAACCCTGAATCACACTTACACGGTCTCCTTTAGGTCCACCGGCACCTGGCGTCCCTCTCTCTCCCGGCATTCCCTGAAGTCCAGGTGGGCCTGGTTCTCCGGCTTTCCCTGCTGGTCCTGAACTACCCTAAAACACGCAAAAAAAAAAAAAAAGCACAAAACAGTGATATATCATCATTCCTGTTTTGTATCAAAATTATTTTATTATTTAATTTTACTATATGTTTATAATCTTTATTCGTTTTCATATATTTATAGCTAACAAATGACATTGGACCATTCTAGAGTACCTTAGTTCCATCAGATCCTGGTGCCCCAAGACTGCCTTTAGGCCCAGGAAGGCCATTAGGTCCTGACTGTCCTCTCTCTCCTGGGTTTCCACGCTCACCCTGAGGGGCAAAATGATGACATCTCCTTAAAACTATACAGTATTAATTCTGACAACAGATAGTAAATTTAATATGCGCTTACTCTTGGTCCAGTCTGACCAGCAGCACCTTCTTCACCAGTGACTCCCTAAAGGAACAAGAAAGACAGTTCAAATATACAATGTCTAGGCAAATATTTCACTTTTGCTGGAATAGACTGGGAAAAAAATGTCATAAACAATACTACACTCACCTCATCACCTGGTTTTCCTGGCTCTCCAGGTGGACCTGCAGTTCCTGGTAAACCCTGAGATGTGAATGTTACACCAGTTCAATTTAATCAAATTTATTTTAAAATACAAAACTACAAAAAATTTTTAACCCCAAATACAGCCACTTAGGAAGGGTGTGTCATTACACGATGCATCACGATGCAAAAATGTGACGATGTGCATTGTGGAAATGTGCAATATCAACATTCTATTAATTATGCATTTCGTGTAATTGCACTGTTTTAAGACCAGAGGTCCCAATCTGTGCATCCCACAGAGTTATATAGAGTGCAGATATATAGAGTGCACACTGGTCACGTGATCATATATTTTCGTGGCGAGCCTGCATTTGCAAAGTGACCGGAAGCCAATAGCTCCGGATTGCAAGGATCAACACGTGTTATACATTATGCAGTTACAGAACCATGTTATAATGGATAAAAAGAGCTCTTCAGTAGCTTTCAAACAACACCATCCCCACACCTCTGTTATACCAGGAAAAAGGCTGTGGAAATCGGGCACTTTAACCGACTTTGGAGCTTTAATTTTGCTACAGAGCTCATTATGTTTCAGTCGATCTTTCCCAGTTCAGTCACTTTGTTTATTCAATCAAAATTTTGGGGGTAATTTATACATTTATTTATTTATAAGATATGCTGAACCTGTAATACATTTTGTTAACAATATTAAAACTCAGTTCATAGCAATTTTTAATTTATTTAGATTTATACAGACAAAGAAGCACGGAGTCTTTCCAGTCATGATACTTCTTCATTCAAATTTTTGTTCAAATTTTCTGACAATTGAATTGAATCGAATAGCAAACGCAGTATCATGAATCAAATCTAAGTGTGACCAGCATGTATCGTTAAACACCCCTACTACCTAGTTAACATCTGAGAAGATCTAGCTAACGTGCGAACGTGAGTCCACTATCTTAAGGACAATAAAAATGGGGAAAATCAGTCCAACTCCATCAAATTTAATTTAAAACATGAACTACATCTTAATTTGGTAGTTCGCCAACCCCCAACAGTATTATTAGCTATCCAGCTAGCTGTAAATATTTAGCCATAAATAAAACTAGATAACTAGAGAAAATTTCCATAGCTAGATTGCTATCTCCAAAACAAATCTAGCATAGAGAAAATAATTCTTGGAAAGATCCTATGCCACTGAACTAGCCAGCTAGCTGTAAATATTTATCCCCAAATACACATAGTTAGCTAAGATTAGAGGAAATTCTAAAAAGCTAAATAGCTACTGTTAAAATATTGCCAACAATATTAGCTAGGAGCTGATCCTATGCAGATAATTAGCTAGTAAGAGAACAGTGATTGCTCGTCATGAAGCAGTTATTTGTTACACACCTGAAAGCCTATCTGACCAGGAGGTCCCTGCTCGCCTCTTTTTCCTGATGGACCCTGAAAGCACAAGATCACTGCTAGAAAACAGTACAAATATAAAAAAAAACACCTGATATTTCATGACAGCATGAAATGACACTAACAGGTGGTCCAGCGGGGCCTGCAGCTCCTTCCTCTCCATCTTTTCCATTGCGACCCTGTGAGATGAAAGCACAGTTTCCATGATAACGATTTTAACTTTTTACATTTCATACTCTTTCTAATCACTAATGCTGCAGTCTATGAGAAAGCTCACTCTTTGTCCTGCTGCTCCTGGTGTTCCGGCTTCTCCTGCTTTTCCTGCATCGCCCTAAGTGTCAAAAACAAAAATAATGTACCTTAATTATCACATGGCTTGAGAAGAGGTGGTATCTTTTACTATCATATTATTTAAAAGTGATGACTGATTACACTGAAGCCTTTCGGGCCTGGCAGACCCATAGTTCCTGGTGGGCCTCTGCCTCCGTTTGATCCAGCAGGTCCAGGACCACCATCATCTCCTGGTGCTCCCTGTGGAGAACAGTCAAAAGAGTTCATAATACAAACAATGCTCACTTTCACATGCATTTATTGTAGATGTAGCTAAGCAGAACTGCCTCCAGACTCTCATTTACCACTTGTTTACCACCATAGTGAAGAACCAGCAACCGGGATGCATTTTTTACAGCACACATGGAACATTACTATCTTCCTTTCATTTCACGACATATACATACAGCCCCATGCCTGCCAACCTTCATATATTTTGCGTAAGAGCTACAAGTTATCACTCGGAAAAAATGTGCCAAAATAGTCTTCTTTTTTCCCCGAAAAAAGTAGAAGATGAGTCTGGCATGACTGACAGTTGTGTATGTGTTCTGAACTCTCTGATATGCACTGACTCCCGGGAAGCCCCGCCCTCTACCCCCATCTCACGATAGCAATATTTTGATCGTTGATCTCTGCACGACTCAAGGACCCAATGTGACAGCCTCACTTTCTTTTTAAATGTTTTGAGTTCATTAAGGCAAATTAAAACCTATCAATGTATTTTCGCCTGAGCTAACATTAGAGTATTATATTAGAATATAGAGTATTAGAGTAAGTATATGTTTAACATTAGTTAAATATATTTATTAGGGACGTCACAGAAAATGTTCAGCCAATAACGACCAGAAACGGCAAAGAAAAAAAAGCACAACATTTTGACTGAAAAATGTTAATTAGGCCTACAATAAAAAAGTGTTAAATCTAAGACTGTACAAATTTAATTATAATTAAATTATAATTGGAAAGTGATTAAAGTATTGTTTGCTCTCCTGCATGCAGTAAATAACTGGAGTGTTCATATATACAGATTTTTACGGTAACCACCAGCCATTTGTTGTTTTAGTTAAACTGTTTTAGTTAAGATGTAGACACTAGAAAATTTCCCATGCACGTTTCTTATTAACTGCTATATATAAAACATCTTTTTCCTAGAATAGAAAGAAAGAAAGTGTAAATGTAAACTTTTTTTCCCTACAAATTCCAACCTAAGCCTTTATTAAAAACGTGTGTCCAAATTGTTGACAGTAGTCTATGTCTAGCATGTGGTGGCACAGAAATCCTATTCTATCCTAATAATAATGAGGTTGTTTAACATGATGCAGTGAGTTACCTGAGGTCCAATTTTTCCTTCTGGTCCATCAGGTCCAGCAACACCACTCAGACCCTTAAAAGGTAGCAAAAAAAAATCATGAAGTATAATGGTGGCACTCTTTCGCATAATAAATATCACACGGGTCTTTCTTTACCCTTGCACCCGGAAGGCCTGGTTCTCCAGGACGGCCAGGATCACCGCCAGCACCTTTACTTCCGGAAGAGCCTGAAGCGCCACGATCACCTTGAGCACCCTGGTGATGTTGTAGTAGCAATCTATTAACAATCATAGCAAAAATAGGAACAGAAGTAGGACAGCAACAGTTTTAAAAAATGGGAACTTTGCCTGCCTTTTGTCCAGGTAACCCATCAGCACCCGGAAAGCCACGAATACCTGGAGCTCCCTAAAAACAGGAAAACAGATCAATTCAATGCAGTAACAAAGTCTAAATAATAAACAAATTCACAGATACTTCAGACTGCAATCAATCGCCTACTGAAGAACCATCTACTTTCACAGAAGGAGGCAATTTGACTGACCAACCACAGACCTTTCCTGATTACCGATTGGTAAACACACAGGATAATCTCATTTATTCACCGCTGAGTGCTTTAATAACTTTTATACCACAGCACTGTTGAATTCTTAAGTCTGATTAGTCAGATTTGTTTATTAATTTTATAGAAAAGCAGCTCTGTTATATCTCTTTTATAACATAACAGGAACTAACTTGTTTCATGGGGATAACAACATTAAATGTAACTATAATAAAATCTAATATAGCCGTTGGCAAACTGCTGTGGTATAAGAATGAACCTTTTCAGGATGTGCTGTAATAGGAAAATAATCAACTACGGAGTGATAATTACATCACCATTTTTTTTCTCCTGAAAGCTACCACAAGTGCATTGTGGATACTCAGCAAAAACAGACTGCAACCTTCAAGATCCTGAAGCTTATGGCCAGAAACGTGTACAAAATAGAGTGTCTGAGACTACAGCATATCAATGAATCATTTCTCTCACTGTCTCTCCAGGAGGACCGGGAGGCCCCACAGATCCTGGGTCTCCTCTGGGACCCCGTTTCCCTTCCTCTCCCATCGGACCCATCTCTCCTTGAGCTCCAGGTTGCCCCTGTGACACAGACACGCTTTATGAAAACAGCAACCAACTACTTTGTAATGATTTAATCGGCTATTGTAATCGATCAACTATTGATCTGGTGTTATTAACTCACCACTTCTCCTTTAATTCCAGGCTCTCCTTTGAGTCCGGGGATGCCAGCTTCACCCTACGACCACAAAAATATGAACATCTGTAGTATCTTTTGCCATAGATCTTGTACATTTGAAAAGAAGAAGTGGCCCAAACAGTTTAATTTATTACTAAACTGACATAGTCATTTAAAATGTTATTTTTAAAAAAGCAATCAGCAATGAACAGCGCTACCAGCCCTATGGTCTCAGTTTTGTTCCAATCCTGAGCAAAAATCTTTGGTACTCGACTGGTGAAAACTGGAAAAGGTCCAGTTCCAGTTTTATGGTGTTATAAAATACCCCATTTCATTCATTCATATTTTTATGTAGAACTGTTACACCAGTTGTCAAAAATGAGTATGTCATTACCACTTGACCTTTGGCCCCAGCAGGTCCTGTCTTTCCCTGAGGTCCAGGTGGTCCAGGCTGACCAATCAGTCCGACAGGACCTTGCACACCGGGTGCCCCCTAAATCAGAAAAAAAAAATCGTTCATGACACACTACACTTAACTTGAATCATGAATTACATTCATTGAATTAAACTTAAAAGAATGGCTGCTTTGCTGGAAGAATGGCTGGCACTCACCGATGGCCCTTTAGATCCAGGAGCACCGTCCGTGCCTGCTGGACCCTAGATATGAACACATTTAGATCAATAACATGTATCAAAATATCCAAATATAGAGTGTAGCTCATAAGGATAACATATAGCACACCTGTTTGCCCTGAGGCCCAGGGAAGCCTACTCTTCCTGAGTCCCCTCTGGGTCCCTGAGCTCCACTGGTGCCTCGAGGACCCGTGGGTCCTGCCTCACCCTGAAGATGGAAAGAAACCAAAAATTACACCTCAACACACATGCAATAGACTGGAATGGGCTGGCGGCCCATCGAGGGTTTATTCCTGCCTCATGTCCAGTGTTCCCAGGATAGGCTCCTCTTCTACTGTCCAGGATAAAAAGCTTACCGAAGATGAATGAATACACAGACATGGATAGACATAGATATTTCAATATCTAGATATCAGAACTTGTTGTAGTATTCATTTACTTAATGTAGTATTCAGAGATAATTTCAGGGACCTACATTTTTATTAGCTGAATGTGTGATGTAGAACCACAGAAAATGCCAAACAAATGGCATATGTTTAGCTATAACAGAGGCGAGGCTATTATTTTATATAAAATGCATGCATTTTTGATACACTATTTGAATAATATTAATTTAAAAATGCAAATTTTCCAATTACAAAATTGGTTAAAATGTCCATCCTTGTTAAACATAGGTCGAGGTATAACATGAATAATAACTGACATTTAGATGAGCTGATTAAAATAACCAATAACACGACATTACAAATAAAACAGTCATGTGCAAACCTTCATGCCTGGACTGCCTGGAAAACCTGAAGCTCCTGGGATTCCTATGGTACCCTGTGAGAAATACGAAATGACCAAACTTACTGAAAACTGTTAAATGCTGCAATGTCTTTTATACATTGTGGGTTTATGGGATTAACATGAGTTTATGGGATTTTTAAGATACTAGAACAGATGAAGTAATTTACATACCAATGGACCTGGTTTTCCAGGATTTCCTGCCGCTCCACGTTTTCCCTGCAGAAAAAAAACGAAACTCAAAATTATAGTATAATAATATGCTTAGCTTAAAAAATGACCTTGTAAATTTACACTAACTTGCTGGCAGGTAGTTAAATAGCTACAGCATCCATACAAACACTAGCTAAAATTCAAAAATTACACAATAAGACAAATATTATAACAAACAATGAGATTTAATTTTACAGTAAAGTTAATGATACTGTATAGCTATACAGTATAAGGTACTTTGATACAGTATAATCTGCAGTACCATCAATATTTTCTGCTGTACAAAGTTTAAAGCATTTTAAAGTATTTTACTGGTATGAGCAAAGCATTTAATTGTAGAAATGACAGAAATTATCTCACCGCAGATCCAGTGGGTCCAATCCGACCTCTTTCTCCAGGCAACCCCGGTGGACCCTAAAAAAAGTTCAGTTGCACGCACTTATTCAGTTGAATAAGTTTGTTTTGATTTGTCCAAAATGATCAAAATCGCATTATGGAACATACCTGTTGACCGATAGTCCCCATTGAACCAGGAATGCCTGATGCACCCTGAAATCAAAACACAAACATACGTATAGTATTTGATAATACGGCATCCTGTGCCATGATGTAGGCTCAACAGTTGTCAAGTGTGTGTCTAACCTTTGAACCAACAACACCGCGCTCGCCCTTCCCTCCCTGTGGACCTGCATATCCCTGAAATGATCAAAATTCTCATCAGGGTTTAAATCCTTAAAATCAGGAAAGCATTAAAACCTGGTTTATATACTGCATGGATGCAGTTAAACCTAAATCTGGTGTGTTTTTTTTCCTTTTCGAGTAAATGTTACTTTTAAATGTTAAATTTAAATATTTAAAACATTTCAGCAATTAGCAATCAAGCTCACCCTGTGACCTTTCATTCCTGGTTGACCTGGTAAGCCTGGGAATCCCCGAGCCCCCTTGATGAAGGAAAATATCATTGTGTTAGGATCAGGTTGAAGCACAGATGTGTAAGTACTATATGAAATAGAAGAGTGACTTTACAGGTGATCCTGGGAATCCATCATCTCCTTTCTTTCCTGGTTCTCCTGGTTCACCCTGACACCGGAAAAAGAAGCAGACGAGCATGGATAATTTGATTACTTTAGGTCATTTACTTCATAAGATGATAAATGACTATTTTATGAGAATCAGCTCTGTACAGTGTGGGACAGGGTTATGTAAACCAGCAGATTGATGTACGTACATCTTGACCAGGTTTTCCAGGAGGACCGTCTGGACCCCTCGGTCCATGAGGACCCTGAAAAAAGAAAAGAACAGCTCCTTAGTACAGCAAAACCTCCTTTCCTGACAACCTCTTCCTATACGGTACTTTGGTGTCTATGGAGTTATATGCCATGTTACAGATTGTTTTAAGCGATTTCTACTGGCCCTCAGTCACAATTTGTTTTTATTCATGGGTTAGAGCTTAGGTAAGCTAAACTCTAACTATAGAGCGATCTTGCATGGTTTCTATTTCAGGGGTCATTACGCAGTGGACTCATTGAAGTATTTCAGCAGATTAAACCAAGCACTACTGTGGCAGAGCAGTTCAACGTATAAACAAAACAGTTCGGCATCTCGGCTTCTGTAGGAGATTCTCTGTTGCAATCAATCATGTGGATTTATGTAAATTAATTAGCTGAAGGTAGCTCTTAGGGAAAGAAAAGAGTTTTCACAGCCGTTAATGAATATTTAATTTCATTTACACATTCTGGCCTTATTAGCAAATCAACATAATTTTATGATTATATAATTTTTATTTTTTTTTAAAAAGACAATGACAAAAACAGAACACTTAAAGACAAATTAACAGACTATGCATGTAGTACACATTTATTCTCAATGTATCTCATCTTTTCAGAGTCGGTGGTGCTACTCAAAAGTGGCACCGTGAAGCCTTATTTACAGCCGTTATTGTTTTATTGATACCCATGAACTAATCACTAATGGTAAAAGCATTACAAGGTAACTGTTGTTGGGATTTAGTCCAGAAACTTATATAGCTGAACCTTTAGAAATATTAGCTGAATCCCCCTGATCTATTTAAACTGTTCTGCAGGTGCACTACATATAAGCTAGCTTAATTTCTTACCATGGGTCCTGGATCACCCGCATCTCCAGGGGTGCCTTGTGCTCCCATAGGGCCCTGTAGGACACAAAAAGCACTGAGATCAATACCATATAAATATCATCTTTTTGTTAGGCTGCTTATAGGTGTCAAGACTTACAGGTGGACCTGGTGGTCCTGGGTGTCCTCTTGGTCCTGCTTCACCCTAAAGCAGATTAATTAGTGAGTTATCAATGAATGAGAATTGAGAGTGCTCTTGAGAAATAATGAATAAACAAGATAGAGTCTAGTGTTACAGTTAGTGTACATAGCACTAAATCTTATGATATTCAGCATTCAAATTGTTCTTACAGGAGATCCAGAGACAAGTGCTGACATTCCCATTTTCGCATCATGGAAGCCTGAAGCCATCTGAGATGCAAACTGACTCTGTAAAACAATGCATTGGAATGATTACCATTAAGATGGAGAGATTTGCTGTATAGATATCTGCAGAGGTTCAATCTGAGAATCAGGAACATTTTAAACACTGTATTTAGAAATGTGAGAATCAGGAACATTTTAAACACTGTATTTAGGACTTATGTGCCTCATAAACAGTGAGAATGCACAGATCCTGACTTGAGAAAGGCATGGATCATTTCCTGTTTATACAAAAAGTAAACACGAGTAGAAATGTGTGTGCTCTCACACATTCTCTCAACATCCACGCCCATCCTGTCTCCTTCCACAAGTAACGCTAAATACTTCCAAACACGTCCATTTTTGTTCATGATCTCATATGTATATAAATAAAGCCGCAATTCTCAATGCATCTGTGTGTAGAAACATTGGCAGGACAAATGAGAAAGCTAAAAGAGAAACCTTTTAAGAATGAAATACACCTCTAGAAGAACAACAATATTTTGTGTGCACAGATTCTTTCACCGTGTAATCCATGCAAAGTCTTAGGGTCCTTTCACACTTTCAGATTTTTTTTGTAGACGTGAGCTGCTAAACAGACCCTCGAGAAAAGAGCTGTAGTGTTGCAGAAATGCGACGTGTTCTGGAGATTCTGAGCAATGAATGATAAGCGGATGTGATACGCAAAGCGTTTTAAAGTAGTTATTTATGTATTTATCTAATCATTTATTTAGGACTGGCTCATGTTCTCTGTGCTTGAGTGATTTTTAGGATTTCTATGCACAACTGACAAAGGCTTGTTTACATTTTTTACATCGCCATATTTATATATATTTTTCCCCATTTTCTCCAAGTCGGTCACCTGCCAATTCCCACGCATGAACCAAGTCTTTCCTATCATACAACAGCTACCAACCAGGGAGGGTGAAGGCTATAATGTGCTTCCTCTGAGCCAACCACATCTTTTTCAATGATGGGCAACACCCTAATGATGGTCCAAACTTTTATACGTACTCTCTAAATAAACCAAACATTTGCTATGAATAGAAAAGGTTTCAGAATAACACCTGGAGATTCATATGCTGTTTTGTTTTGCTAATTTGTGCACATCTAAATTTGAGCTTGAAAGCCACATTTTTGTAGGTGTGTAAGCCATCTAGAGGTGTAACTCCTTACCATCAGAGAACACAGATTAAATACAGTTAAAACACTCACCCCTGGTAGTGCAGTCTGTCCTTCAGGACCAGGCTTTCCGGGCATACCTGGCACACCTGGTATCCCATCAAACCCAGGTGGGCCTGCTACGCCCTTAAAAAGAGAAAAGCTGTCATCACTATAACAGTTTAAATACAACATAAGACAGTATTTTTTAAACAGATCTGTTACGCTTTCATACATAACTGACTGATGTAGTAGCACATATAACATGAAAAGAACATTTTCGAAACATACTTTTCTTCCTTTAAAGCCACGATATCCTGCACGTCCCGCTGGCCCAGGAGCTCCCTATTAATACAACACATAATGCATAAATTTGAGGCAATGTAGTAAAACATTTTTTTAGATTATTGCTGCAAAAAAAGTTGAAAATCCCACCATTGCTCCCGGTCGACCAGGCAGTCCCACAATCTGAAAAACAACATGGAGACACTTCAGGTATACGGAGAATAAATACTGTATTATAATAATACACTGAATCTACATACACTCTTGCTAAAAAAGTTATTTTTTTATACTTACATGAGGAATATCTCCTGGTTCTCCTTTTTCACCCTTAAATTTCAAAAGAGTTATATTTTCAGTACAGCTCATTAACTAAACATATAACTATTTATATTTATTTTGATATATTTGTATATTAAAAATAGTGTGAGTTATAGTACATGTACATACCTTGAGTGCCATTATCTCTGAAAGTTAAAGAAAAAAAACGGGTTTAAGTATAGTTTAGTAAACATGCTATTTCATATAATGTTTCATTAATAAACTTATTATTACAAACTTGTATTATAATAATAATAAAGTAAAAGATGATGATATGCACAGACATAGTCAAGGGTGTTGTAAAAAGGGCTGTGATATTATTGTATAGATTATAATAGTATAGAAATACTATTATAATGGTATAGTAACAGAGTGAAATGGTATACTAAAGGGTTATAATGGTACAGTGACAGATTACAATGATAGATAAAAAGTTATAATGGTATAGTAGAATGAGATGACGTTACAGAAAAATGCTATATCGGTAAAGTACTGCTTACAATGGTAAAATAATAGGTGATAACGGTATAGCAAAAGGTGATAATTATATAATAATAGGTTATAATTGTACATTAACAAGTTATATTGGTATAGTACTGACTATAATCGTATAGTAAAAAGTTATGATGATGTAGTGACAGGTTATATTGGTATAGTAACTGATTATAGTAATATAGTAATAGGTTATGATGATGTAGTGACAGGTTATTGTGGTATAGTAACTGGTTATAATGGTATATTAACAGGTTATATTGGTATAGTACTACTTAAATTAGTATAGTAATAGGTTATAATGATGTAGTGACAGGTTATATTAGTATAGTACTGATTATAATAATATAGTAATAGGTTATGATGATGTAGTGACAGGTTATAATGGAATAGTAACAGATCATAATGGTATAGTTACTGGCTGTAATGGTACAGTAACAGGCATAATGGTATAGTAATGGGTTTATAATGCCATAGTGATAGGTTATAATGGTAGAGTAATAGGTTGCATGCTGTAATAACAAGTTATGATGGTATATTAAAATGTTATAATGGTATAGTAATAGATTATAATGAGATAGTAACAGATTATAATAAGTGGTAATAGTTATAGTAACGGGTCATAAATGTGTAGTGACAGGGTAAAGGTGTAATAATAATAGGTAATAACAGTTATAGCACTGGTTATAATAGTATAGTAAGAGATCATAATAGTATAATAACATGTATAATAATAGTTTATAATGGTATATATACAGCTTATAATGCTATAGTAAAAGCTCATAATGGTAGAGTAACAGATTATAATTGTATAGTAATGGATTATAATGGTTATTAGTACTGATAATAATACTATTGTAACAGATTATAAGAATAGATATGGAATAATAATAGATTAAGATAGCATAAGTCATAATGGTGCTGTAATAAATTATTATGGTATAGTAGTAGGTTCTAATGGTATATAGAATTGATTAGGAAAGCATAGTAAATGGTTATGATGGTATTATAATAGGTTTTAATGGTAAAGAATATATAGGAATAGGTTATGGTGTGGGTTCAGGGTACACACTACAGCTCCAAAATTGGGAATCACTTGCAGCAAATTCCCCAGTGTTAAATTAAATATTAAAGTCCTGAATTAATCCTGACAGGTTATTATTATTTAGTTATTTTAATCCTTATAATCATTTAAACAAAGAAGATGTCTTACTCTATATTTGGAGAATAAAAAAGTAAAAACATATACAATATGTAATAAGTAATTGTATAGCTATGTTCATTCAAATAAGTAAATTGATTTAATTGTGTTGTTTGTTATTAAAATGTCGACTGTGTCCCAATCAGGGTTTCAGACTATATTTGGAATATTTTGGTAAAATAGTCAATTTTTATTTGATGAGCTGGAATGCCCTTAGAGTAATCTGTGTGGTATACAATCAGTCATTAGATCAAAATCTGATCTAATTCATGTCTGATCTGAACTTTGACTATGTTAAAGACATGATCATTTTGCCTCCTTATTGTGAAGTCTTGCTGAATTAAATTAAATATTTTTATTTTGTGTAAAGTGTTGCACATTATTTTATTTCATCATTGTTCAGTGGGCATTTTGGGAGAATTCTGAATGATTATTGGTGAGTGAACCATCAGACCAAACTGGCAACTCTGCTGCAGTCTTATGTGGTAGAGTGTAAATGTTCTACACCCATCCCAAATAACGGATACAATATTTGATCTTAAAGAGGATGGTACACTACACATCTCTAGAAATTGTCCATGACTAAAAATGCTCGGGAATGAAATGAACAAAGGACTTTCCTCCTGACACCAGTGTCATATCCTCTCAGTGGACTGTGTTTATATGAAAGTAGTGTCGCCCTCTAGAGGACACCGTGAGTACTGCTCACCGATCCGTCCACGAGCACTGGCGAATCTCTCACACACTGGGCAGCACTCTCCCTCCGGGACGGAGACATGCTCACACCCTTTGAGCTCCTCACAGCGGATGTCCTCACAGACGATGTTGCCTTTGTCACACACACACAGCCGGCATGGCTCAGGTTTCCAAATGGCGTTGGGCTCGTGAGTCACATCTCCCTCCTTACAGCCAGGCTGATTCTCTGGTAAAGCTGAGGGAAGAGAAGCAGTGCAATGAGATGTAGGGAAAAAAAAAACACTTACTCAAAGGGTTTCATGAACCTTTTTAACTTTAAGGAAGCATTTTTTTTAATTGTCCTATATTTGGAGCCTGAACCATAACATGTAATTACATGAGAATAAGCTTTAGGATTAAGATTGAGTCAGCTGTAAGACTTTCCTTAGGTTTGAACATCTTTCTGTTGGCTCAAAATTCTAAAATTTACATTGAAACTGAAATTCAGCTTATTCAGTAGTTATAACAGGTAATTACCCCAAATCACATCAGCTACACTTTTAGCTACAGCACTTTAAATAACTTCAAAAGTACTTCAATTTAGAAAATAACACAAATTATACATAAAAACGTTTCTTACCTATTTTCTTATCCAGCTTGTCAATTTTATCTAATCATTTTTTATTCAAGAACAATTTCAAAATATATCTTAGATTTGATTAACAAAAATTCAGCCAAATAAAATTATTTAAAATTATATAATAATATTTAAACTATTTTAAAAGCCATAATAATGGAATAACACATAAATCACACTTAAAAATGTCAACCTGAAACCCTGAGCTGAAATGCAACCTATAATTATTATACAGCATTATATATTATTATATTATTATATAATATTTTATATTATTTTATATGTATATATGTACAGTGATATGCCATAATGATATAGAAAATCTACATTTTTCTCTTTTTTTAAATAAAACAATTCATTTATTTCTCAACACTTTGTACAAATGGAAAATTTCATTTCCCATTTATAAATCATGGTTAATTATTAGTTAATTAATAGTTCATTATTAATAATCTCTGAATGCAGTGCCACCCCCTAACCACACGGGGGGAGTCCTGAGTCAAGGATTCTGACCTGTCTGGAACTACTGACTATTTTTACAGCTTCACCTCTACTTAGTACTTAGTGGTTACATTGAGGATTGCCGCTTACGGTACAAAAATGTGCTCTATAATTTAGGATATGATAAAATATCCTCTTTCTGTTTCTTCTGGGGTGGCTTTCATATATTTTCATATATTACACACTGCCAGTATGGAATTACTGCAGAAGAAAGTAGACCGAAGGCTGTTCTTCCTGTAGCGGTTATTGCAGGAATGTCTGAATGTTAATAACGTTTACATCCCCTACAACACTTCATATAAATATATCTAAAAATATATATCTGGAAAAATGATCTATACAAAGAGCTTTCTTAAGTCTACCTGTCTGTGTAGAAGTAATCCAAGTCATTTGATCTTTACGGCCCTCAAGCTCCCGTCATTAAAACGGTGCCCGAATCATCTACCCCACCCTGTGATTAAGTTCTGCAGCTGCTGAGGCAGCCACACTGGGCCTGTGAGCGAGGCGGTACGGAGAACCACATCAAGGATTCATCCTGATCAGAGGAAAAAAAACGAGGCTCTCGTCCGAGACAGGAGGCGAGCTGGTGTACAATCAGGACGGAGGAGGATTCTTTTTTTTCTTTCAGTGAAGCTTCATTAGAGAATATTAATTTGGATTCTCACGAATTCACACATTTTTGGCTAGTGTGTGTGTGTGTGTGTGTGTGTGTGTGTGTGTGGATTAAAGAAATACTCTGGACTTTTTTAACTTAATATCCATCTACTGCCTCTGTAGCATATGTATTATTACCACAGATAAGAATTTCAACATGATTTCCTGCAAAAAGAGGTTTTTACTCATAATTCACTTACAATGGCTGTTTAAGGGGCAGCCGTTGGGGCAGTCACTACACCAAAGGAAGCGGTAAATTAGGCTCCAATGGACAACTCTTTATTATTAACTTTATTTGCTGACCCACTGAGCAAATGAAAGCTTCAGTGTACTGCCCACTCCTATATTTTGGTTGATTGGGCTAAAAGTGATAGCTAAAGTGATCTAATAACATATCGTGAGCTAGTTAGCTAGTTCATTTAGTGCATTAATAAAGACTAAAGGAAATGAACAAGGATGTGATCATGTAGCACGTCTTGTTTGCTCCTTTGACAAAATGTCAGCAAGTCGTTGGAGAAAATTTCAGCTATGAGATGTGGTGTTCTTTCCTCACATCGCATGTAATAGGCATTATTCAGTTCTGGATAGCCTCTTTCTTTTCTCCTGATATGTTTAACCGCAAGATGACTGTGTGTCATAAGCAAGAGTGTTTTTTCAGTGTTTCCAAATGTTCCTGAATCTGAAAATACTGTCCATCATCTGTGCGTTTGCTAATTGCTCTACTGTCAACCAGATCTGCCGGGCAACTATGAACCTAAAAACAAAAAATAAACAACCAAATATCCCAGACGAAAAATCTGCTTGTCCCAGACCTGACGGCTACGGATTTGTCCACCCATGCTCTAAATCTTAAATCTTAAATAAATTCCTGTTGATACAGATGTGGTATTATATGTTGAAAAATGCTGGAGTACTCCTTTAATAATGTTAATTTTCTTTCTGTTTTCTGTGCTGCACAGTTTTAGATCATCTGTTAGAAAATAAAGCTTAAATGGCCAAAACAGGGGCTGAAAAGGACACAAGAGTAAGCTCCCTCTATACCACCCTTTCAAGGATGAGTCCCAAAAAAAGCACCTGTACCTTTTTAAAATGACATGCCCCAATCAGACGTCTGTCTTCACCCTCTCGCCCTTCTGCCATGCATCAATTCATGTTATTTTTCAATAACAGCAATATTGGTAAGGCAATATTTTCCATTCAGCATGTCATAAATCTGTTTATAGTTGCTCACTAACAAGGCGAACTTTTTCAACTGATACTTTGTCCTCCATGTTTGTTTCTCTTGCCCCTCCTTCTTGCGAACCTGAGCTGGTCAGAAAGTAAAAAAGTGCTTGAAGTCACTAGGTGCTTTAAAAAAACTGGACTTTTTTCAGTTTTTTAAGCTCTGCTGTGACCAAAAAACGCATACACAGCACTTTCTAAAAGCCTCCTGTAGGATTAAAGGTAAAACGCGAGCGAGCTGGCGGTTGAGAAAGAAACAGCAAGTGTGAAAGCAGCCTTACTTTAGTAACACAATTTCCAGATATGGAAATGAGAGCTTTTAGATTCCATGCATTTCCAGAACCCTGTCATTGCAGCATCCTGATCCAGGCTTAGATGTTATATGTTTTTTAATCAGATTAAAGTACTGGTGCAAAACCAATTATACATGACAGACCTCTAAATTAAATAATGAAGGCCCGAGTAATACCAGATATTATCTCAGGATAATCAGTGGCTCTCAAACACTGAAGCCTGGGGAAAATGTAAAAAAAAAAAAAAAGTGCCTTTGGAAAGTGTGTTCATGGATAGCACTCATAGCACTCTCACCACAAAACATCCTTACGTGTATAATTCATGGTTTCTTTAAAAACACACACACACACACACACACACACACACAGTAAATGACAGCCTCTGTGCTCTCCGTGTCTCTTTTTAAGCTATGTAATCTGGGTCGTCTGTGATTTTATGGCTCATTGCCAGACCGATATATCTCTCAGCATGGCGCTGAGGTGAGCTCAGAGAGACGACAGATCAGAGGGAAAATAAGCAATGCCGGTCTCATCAGAGACACAAGAGAGGATTTCACTTTCATCAAACGCTCACGTGCGTCGTAAACGTGGCTTTTTCTGGTGCTGAATTCCAGCTACTGAAAATCTTATTGAACCCTAATGACAGAGCAAGGTTTATTTTGTAGAGATTATTTTTTAGCACCTGAATTTATGGCTGTGGTTGTGAATGTTTTAGATTTACAGATGAACTGTATGAGGTTTAGTGCTGCTTATATTAACGTCACACCAGCACAGACCTCCCACGAGAAAAAACACCAGAGGCGAACACCTCATTCCTACATCTTCAGTCAGTGGCCAGTTAGGAGCTCAGAAATATGGGAAATCTGAAAAGCGGTACATCTCAAGGCACCTGCTATTCTAGTACTCAACCTGAAACATATAGGAATCTGCATCTTTCCGATGCTTAAAAAAAAGTTAACTGCAAAGTACCAATTTAGTGGGAGAGCACAGACGTTATTTTGGGGAAAACCACAAAGCCCTCTATTATACGTTCAGCTTTAACTTCTGCCTGCTGGCAAGTTTTATTTCTGCCTGAAAGAAAAGACACACCCTCCGTCTGCATGCAGCGTTTAACATAATTAGCCTCATGATTCTGAAGTATGCATGATACACTTTAAAATTCAGACAAAGTATAAGCTTCGTTTTCTTTTATTTAGAGCTAACTAATCACCTTGTTTCCTTTACACACAGTTTCACAGTGTATTAAAGCACATGATTAACAGTTTCTCGCCTTCCATAAAACCTTTTGTGTGACCATCAGGAGAGTTTTTTAAATCAAGTGGAAACAGTGAAGAAATTTCACACAAGATCCATTCAATAAACAGTGGAATAATATGATAAGTAAGGAATAAAACACTTGGGAGCATGCTGTTACAGGAAAACAATCAAGCAAATTTCCTGTTACACCCCGAAGTTGATTATTTTCCTCTAACAACAGGTCCCAAAGTGTTTTATTCCTCTATTACCACAGCAATTTGCTGAAGATTACATCTTGTACTTTTTATTCATTTATAGTTACGTGTAATGTTGAAGGACATCCTTGAAAAACTTCTCTTGAAGTTAACGAGATAAAAAAGCCTACAGCTTTTCATGTTACCAAGAAACTGCAAAGTGTAAACTTGTGTGTCCTGAAAGTGTTCCCATGCATGAAAATTTACTGACTGTTGCAAAACACTGACACTGGAGACTCCTTCCAAAAATGAATTAAACAAACCGAAAACTTCACCCTATCAACGATTACATGCGGTTTGGATCTTCTGCTGTACAAGTCCTTGTGTATGTCATTTCGTTATATAGAAACAATAACAATTTCAGCTATGTGAGTTAATTATGTGATTACAATGAGCCATTTTTATCTCTCTGTGACTGTTCACATATTTGCATCTCCTGTGAGGGTGATATTTATATCTGGGGCACAATCTTATTATATAGACCCTTTAAAATTATACGATTGTACCAAATATGGCAGTTGTATTGAAGACAACCTTGGTGTCTTTATCAGGTACATGCTTGAAGTAAATGGGTCTAATACAAATATTAATATGAAATCAAGACATATAATATTTAGCTTACATTTTAGGGAAAAAAACTAAACCAATAGTTTTTAAACTCCAAAAATATCAGTCATTTGTAACTGGTGTGAAGATATGTTAAGTTCAGTGGGTTAAAATAGGTTAATAATACACAAGTATTATAAAATAAAGTTGGTTTAAATAAGAAAGCTAGTTAGGAAATGGGTTAATATGACACTAAACATATGTTCCTTTAAGCTCGGATTCACACAGCACACTATATGATAGGGTGTGCCACACTTCTCCACTCCGGGAGAGAGCGTTAACCACAATTGGCAGCCTCTGAAAACCTGGCATCAGTAAACACAGGCCCGTTAGAAACCTCTCATTCTCCTGAGCCTCGATCTCAAATAAGCATCAACTCACAAGACACCAAAACCACGATCGTCTGGACCCAATTCTGAAAGCGTCCGACAGTTACGAAAAAGCGTTTCTGCAAATAAACATTTGTCTTAGCAAAACCCACGGCCCAGGATTGTCCATCAGGGAGCCTGGCTTCATAAAACACTTCAGAATAGTTTGTGAAAATAAGTGAATTCCTGTTCCTGAGGCGTAGTACTTTATTCAGACTTGACGAGGTCAGCGTTTCTCAGGTCGTAGCGGAAATAATGAGGGGTTTAATATGAATAGTGCCTCCTTGAGGCCCAAAAAGATGCTGCACTTGTGATAGAATCAGTTTCACCACTTATCTGAGGAGCCTTATCACTTCCTCATGATGAAGCATCTTTATAATTGTAAGACATGTCCACTTGCATTGACCTGGAGCACATAGTCCCGGAAGGTCACACCTCTGCTGGATGGGAAGTGTGTGCACACGAGCTAAATCCAACCAAAATATTAGCCTGGAAACCACAGACTTACTCAGAGC
Source organism: Pangasianodon gigas (assembly GCA_022758105.1). NCBI lineage: Eukaryota > Metazoa > Chordata > Actinopteri > Siluriformes > Pangasiidae > Pangasianodon > Pangasianodon gigas. The sequence continues at coordinate 32,866,345 of CM040455.1, read as the reverse complement.
TGCCCTGTTCTCTAAACAACACAGCAAAAACATCGAAAAATGTGCTGAAGTACCAAACGAGGGAAAAGATGTTTACAGCTGTGATTTTCTAAGCCATGTTTGTTGAAATTTCCTATACTTGCTCGCTGTTTGGGTTCTCAGAAACCCCGAGGGGCGTGTATAAATACGAACACATTCAGGCACATTTCAGAAAGATGATCAAATGTGTAAACAGCCATAAAGTATTTGTGGAAATATTTTTTGTTTGTACGGGCTGTACATTAAGAAATATAGAGTTATAAACCTCATATAGCGTTGATGCATAATTTTAGTAGAGGATATAGAATTAAGTATGAGTTTATTTATTTACACAGAAATTTAAATAAATGAATGACTGAATAAATAAATAAATGAATAAATGAATGAATAAATAAATAATACTTACAGAATATATACAGAAATTTAAATAAATAAATAAATAAATAAAATTACCACTACTATATAATAATAATAATAATAATAATAATAATAATAATAATGAAATGTATTCCATATATTTGGTAGGCCTATGCAAAGATAATTTCTAAAAATAAACTTGGTGTTTCTATTAGTTTTATTTATTTATTTAGTTAGTTAGTTTTTTAAATTAGTAAATACAAGAGAAAAAGCTTGTGGCATCAAGTTTTGGTAACTAATGTAACAGGATAACATTTTAATTAATAGTTTACAATTGAATTCTTATACATAAAATAGCACATATTTGATCTATGTCATGTTTAATTGTCTTGTATATCATTAATAAAATGCACCATATTGACTTATTTCCACTCACCTTTCTTGGGGTCTTTGCACGTCACCCACAGCACCTGCGTCAAGAAGAGCGCGAGCCACACGCACGTCCTGAGGGCGCGAGCCGCGGCCATTGTTTCCGCCGCCCCCAGTTTCACGCGACACCCGCAGAAAACTTCTGCACGCGCTCCACTTCAGCCGAGGGGGATTTAATCCTCCTTTCGGGCTTCACTGGACCTTCGGGATGCTCTTCCGTTCCCTTCAGCCTCCTGGTCTGGCTCTGCAAAACGCCAGCGCGTGCATGCACTCGCGTGAAGAGAAGCACAGAGAGAGAGAGAGAGAGAGAGAGAGAGAGAGAGAGAGGGCGCGCGCCTCTCCTCCCTCCCACCATCCCCATCACTCGCTCAGCCTCTCATCAAGCTAAAGCAGTTGGCACCTAGCTAGTTCCCAAAACTGGAAAAAAATTGACAGTCTAGGATTTTTTTTTTAGCAACTTACACAAGCTACAGAGTCAAAGTTACAAAGTTAACACTGTACAAGTTCATTTTAAATGTTTACTAGTACAGTAGTCCAGAATTATTGGCACCCTTCAAAACAAAGGGCAAAATATAGAATAAACATTACACCAAATGGCTTATAATGACAATTTTATGTAAGGAAGTTGGATGTAAGTTGGATGTAAGTTGGATGTAAGGATAGTTGTGCTCAGATGAGATAAATATGTCTTCAGGTGCATGAAACAAGAAAATGTTCAAAATCCAAGGCAGAAGCTGACCGCACACTGAATGAAAACCAGACCACTAAGGTCTATTGGAATATATTTATTATTTTAGACTTGCATAGTGAAAAAAAGTGCAAAGATCATGTTAAAAAATTTTTATATAATAGTATTTTCTTTAAAAAAAAAAAAAAGTCTGACAAAATCATTCATTCATTCATTCATTCATTCATTTTCAGTAAGGACTGACATCCTGGTCAGGGTCGCAGTAGATCCGGTGCATATCCTGGGAATGGTCCGGGAATCCATCCTAGAACGGACACCAGTACATCACACACACACACATTCACACACGCATTCACACCTAGGGGATATTTTGAGTCACCCAGCCACCTGCTGCATTCTTTCATGAGGTCGGAGGAAGCTGGAGAGACCAAATTTCAGAGAAGCAAAACGAGTACTTGAAAAAAATACTGTAGCAGAGCCAATAAACGCGAGTACGCAAGGAAAAGTATGTAACTGGACTGTTAGAATTTAATTGAATACCCCTCTTGTTAGAATACCTTAGTCCAACACTTGGCTGCCTCTGCCAGGAGGTTATACTTGGCTGTATATGAATCTTTTGCGAAAGAGAATGACTCCAAACACAACCAAACGAGCACAGAAATGGCTTTGTGGGGGAAAAATGAATGTTTTGTACCATTTTAGTCTCCTGACTTAAACTGTGCTGAAAGCTTGTGGTCTGAATTACAGCCCATAAAAACAAACCTAACAATACAAAGCAACCTGAAATGCTGCTGCATGGAAGAGTCATCCAAGATTCTCTCCAAGTGTCTCCAACTTTCATAGACATTACATATGTGTTGTAATTCTTTCAACGGGTGGCGGTCATTTTGAGACCAGGTCTTTGAAACTAGGTCTGCATTAAAAAAAAAACCAAAACAAAACACAGTGTCCTTTTGTTTTTAAGGTCAATAAATTATATATCATATTATATTGTTATGATTTGAGTAATGCAAATGTAAAACTATCTTTTAAGCTGTTTAGTAACCTGACCCATATTTTCTAGAGATTTCCTTATGGAGTAAAATAGGCTGTTTTTTGGTGTATTAGACGTTTGCCTTAATGCCTAGAGATGCCAAAAACAGCTGTGTGAGGTGCTATAGGATGTAGATATATCACCCGGCTTCTGGAGATCAGGCCACAGACAGACTGAGGGAGGATACACGAGTGGAAGAGGAGAAAAGCAGCTGTGACATCCAGGATATTCAGGGGCTCGGTGGGTTCGGGACTCACATCAGAGGAATCCCTGCTCAAGTCATCCACGAGTCGTTAGTTATGCTGTTTTCTTACTAACTCACTGCAGGGTCTCTAACTGCCACTGCGTCTTTTACTATTTCAGCTCAGCTTGCGTTCAGGCATGTTACAACAACCTCGTTCTATATATATATATATATATATATATATATATATATATATATATATATATAGTAAAAGTTTCAAAATCAATTATAATAAAACCATATTTACAGTTTTGCAAACGTTTTTTTTCTGAATTTTGTCTTTATGTTTTGATTGTTGTCTGGTTGCAGGACATTTCATTATTAAAATCATCAAATTATTTTATATGAGAAACTCTAAAATAGTTATACATTTTCCTTTTTTCACTGAGGGGGCACAAACTTTTGCACTGCATAAATCATGCTTGCTGACAACCTGCAAAACATCATTAGATAATCTTAGTACCTAACGTATTTTTCTCCTACTTTGTAATGACATGAACAGATATGGAGGTCATGTTTACAGAGGATGTGTTAAATTCCTTTATACCAGAGAGGTTTGGAATGCTGATTGGACAGACGGTGTTGATTAAGTTTCTATAACAGCAGATCCGACAATAGATCTGGCTGCAAGACAAATCACAAATTTATATTCATGTGCTCGTTCTAATACATTATAGTGTCTATAGTAACAACCTACACAGGGACAGATTTTAAAAAATGTGTGTATTTGTTGATATGGTGAAGTTTTCTGTGAGGAGACAGCTAGTAAACATTTATGGAAGGAGTCTCCAGTGTCAGAGCTTTGTAACAGTCAGAGGTAAATCTGTGACTTTAAGCTTTCCAACATCTTCAGGACGGAGTGGTTTATGTTTTGCGGTTCCTCAGTAACATGACAAGCTGTGTTATTTATCTTATTAACTTAAAGGTGCATTAGGTACGATTAGTTTTTTTTTTTTTTCGAGATTAGGGCTCTAATGGTTAAGTACATGGGTTCGACATTTGAATGATTTTTTTCTTTTACTCCCTGAGCCCTCCCCCATTCACGCCCATGTTAACGAAGCTCCACCCCCAGGATCTACAGAGGCCCGTAGAGTATCTATGTGTCTATAAAAAATGACTGACAAGAGGCCCATCCAAACACAAACAAGTATTCCTGACTGGAAGTCACGTTTCCAAATGGGTTTTCTCAGCCACTTAGTACACTTCTGCTAAGGCCATGACCTAAACTAGTATTTTTTTTTATCATGTTCTACATATCTTTCAAGTTATTTGAACAAGTAAGAAATTTTAAAATTATTGCACCTTTAAAGAGAGAGAAATAAAAGAAAGGCTGGTGAGGGACCAACTGTTTATAGCTGCTATAACACAAGCGAGAACAGGAACTAACTTGTTCCACGGACATTCCATAATATTAAATGTAACTATAAACGGATAAAAATACAACACATCGCCCCGTTGTTGATTATTTTCCTATAAGAGCATTTCCCCAAGTGTTTTATTGCTTACATGTGTGTTTGTTAGCCAGTGTGTGATACAAGAAATAAATTTAGGTACACCTGAAGATCAATTTATTTTGGGCGCTCCTTCCTACGTAATCAACGGTGATGGCCCACTGACCGCATTTGATGATCCATGTGGAGGATTGTAAACACAGCTCACTCCGCATCGTCCTTAAGCTCAGGGGACTTTTCAAAGGAAACGTTCACCTGACCTCAGACTGTTATAGTATGACCTGTTGGTATTTTCAGCATAGTTTCCGCACAGCACTTTTAAAAAGTAGGCTATCAGGCATTATTAGATCTTGTGGCTATTTTGGTTGGACTTGATCGCTTCCAAAAGGCACAATCGCTCTTATAGCCTATCTCTCTATGATCTTGCTTTCTAAATAGCTCCTGTGCAACGTTGGACATGAACAGCCTAAACTTTCCATTCCACAATTCCCTCTTTTCCTCCCAGTTGTTGAGTGTACTAAATTAGGTAATTTGTTCCGGGTTAGCTACCTGGCAGAGTACACACACCTATTTACTGTTGTTATCGTCATTGCCGCCCGACTAACACTCTGACCTCAGGGATGTTCCAGACGTAGACCACAATGAAGCAGTGTAAACTTTGCTTGTTTTCCGTACAGACACTGCTTTGTGAGAGCGCTCTTTCAGACACACACACATGTTGCAAAATGTTCCTCAAACAGGATTTGACTTTACTTTTCTCCACCCAATAGTGAAATTACAGGGAGAACCACATGAGGTCATGTGTGAGCCACTTATTCCATAAATAGGGAATCTTTGCCCTTTTAAGAATGGAGTGTTGTTGGAAAAGGCCAGCACTCAGTGGTGAGTATACGGCGTAGTCATTCATCTACATTTACAAGATCTATAATTACTCTCTAGTGCTATCCTATATAAAATAGCTTACCGTGTATGCCATGTTTTTTTTGTTGTTTTTTTTCAGTGTATAAATCTGTTTGGAAGGTAACGTCTCAGTTCTGAACTCTGAACTTTTAGTTTAGAGTACATTTCATGATAGCAGGATATTACACATTTCTTTAGTGTCCATACTCATTAGTTTAACAGGCCAGAGATCTTATATCTAACATAGCTTAAGCAAAATCAGAAGAGCAGATGTTACAGATGATATTCCCACAGGAAAAGAGGCCTGTTTTATCATTATAATTTCTCTTAATACATATAATTTTCTGCATGCTGATATAAATATACTCTTATATAAGGGATCAAACACTCAGTGATGTGCTGTTTTAGGAAAATAATCAACAACGCGACTCATACAGTTAGAGTATTTCCCAGAGTTAAACTGACATTGCTTCTTCTCAGTTTTCACAGCTGGAATGTTTGTTACATGCAACATGGATTTCCGACATATAAATGCACTAAACTCTGTGTATTAAGAAACATTTAATGTAGTTTAATGTAGTGATGCAATTTAAATGCTTTGATGCAATCTAAAGATGACAAGGCGAGACAGGGAAGAACGCAGCCCATTTGACAGGACAGGCTGATCAGCTTTCTTTGGCCTGTTCATTATTCATCACTTGTGCCTGAGAGGCCATGGAACATTCTCTTTCTCCTCTCCTCTCCTTTCCTCATTCGGCCTTCTGGAAGCAAACATGTCGTACATATTGAAACCATCGATACCATCTAACACTGTAAAAGTTACAGAGGGACTACTGTTGCTTTGATTCAACGTGTCGAGTCATGAGTTTTCGCAATGTTTGCAGCAGCCACTAAGAACTTTGTGAAGCAGGTGGGGGACACCGGGCGGCTGATTCCCGTCCCGAGCCTCAGCGAGGCCGACCGATATCAACCTCTCAGCCTGGTGACCAGGAAGAGGAGGAGGCATTTCTGGAAGAAGAACAAATATGGCTCAACACCATTCTCGCTCAAGGACATACTTGTTGGAGAAAAGGAGATCACTGCAGGTAAGAGTTTCAATTAAATGATTTGTGTGTTTAAATGGTGTTCTGATTATATCTGGTGTGTTTCTATTATTCTGATGATGAATATGTTGCATATAATATGAGATAAAGTCAGGTTGTATGCTACAATCAATGCAAATACTCTGTGGTGACCTGTAAGTTCAGTAACAGAACAAACCAAAAACATGACCGCAAATTCAAAAGCCAAAAAACATGCAAAACCAAAAAACACACACACAAAAAAACAATAACAGGACAGCAAAAACAACAAAAAAAAAAACACTTTTTCTGATTTTGCATTGATGCTTCATAGTTTGTTAATGTTGCATTAATGGAGCAAAACCAAAAGACCAGAGCAAAACCGAAAACATAACAGCAACATACTTTTGGTTTTGTTGTGGTTTCTGATTTGCTGTTGTGTTTTTTTTTAACGTGTTTTGCACTTACAGGCTGCAGTTAATTACATTAGTACATCATTACAACATAACATGAGATGCAACGGGATCTGAAGCGTGAATTTATTATAAGAGATGTGTAACCCGAGAGGTTTCTCTATATTAGGAGTGTCCTCTTACCAGCTTCTCAACTATGAAGACAAGTCAGACGTGTCTCTAAACGGCCGTCTGGGCAACCATCTGATTCACGAAGTGGGCGTCAACATCAGCGGTTCGGATTCTGTGGCGGTCAAAGCGTCTTTTGGGGTTGTGACCAAACATGAGGTGGAGGTTCCGACCTTACTACGGGAGCTGAACTCAAGGTAGTGGATATGACAATGACTTGTAACTTCTTTATTACGGAATTATGAAAATGTTTTTGATGTCTTTTATTCATTCATGTTACTTGGAGATACGGATGAGTTCATTTATGAAACACTAATAAATAAATAGCCACAATATTATTGTATTTAATCAATCTTGTATTAAATGTATTTTGAAGTAGGGGTGTGCAAACTTTGGCACTCAACTGTCTGATCACTGACAAGTTTATTGTTTGATATCTGTCTGTATCTATTTTCTGATGTCCCCTCTCTGTCTCTCTGTCTCTCTGTCTCTCCAGGAAAGTCGACCTGGATCACTGTCTGATCCGTCAGTCTAAGGAAAGTGGGCGGACCGTACTGTGCGTCGTCATGGAGAGCATTCGCACCACGCGACAGTGCTCTCTCACCGTCCACGCTGGCATGCACGGGGCTACCATGCGGGTAAACGTGTACACAGTCAGAAACACATGTGTATGAACATACTGCATGGTATAATTTAAGGCTATACACACACACACACCTGTCTTATAGTTTCAGATAGATGACATCCATAATCCCAGAGGCCGCGACAAAGCTATTGTAATTCCCGCCCATACAACCATAGCCTTCAGCATATTTGACCTTTACGTGCGACTTGATGGACGTCTCGGTAAGTTGATGGACATCTGGGTACTTTTTATCCGTTTACACTTACATTCAAAGTTGTAGAATGTCTGTGAATGTTCGTACAGTTATAGTAGCTATAAATAGTCTATATTATAGTAGCTATAAACAGTCGTTCCCTCACCAGCCTCTGTATATCGCATGCTCTCAGTGGCATAATGTGCACTAAAAGTATACATAATGTGCAATATTTATCTCCTCCAACTTGACTTTACTTCCTCTGAACAGATATCTGTGTAGCACCGGAGTCCGTTGGAGGTTTTGAGAGAGAACAGATGCGCGAGCAGCTCGGAGGATTCATCGGCAGGTTTTCAGTCGGCAGGCTGCGAAGGTTCCTCTCAGGAATCATTTATGGGAACCCCTTCAGAGCAGGTAACATGATAAGTGTCCTATTACAACTAATGATAGACGATATGATCCTGCTCATGGCATGTAGGCATGTCATATACAGTGCCTTGTTAAAGTATTCACCCCCCTTTGAACTTTTTAACATTTTATAGCGTTTGAACTGAAATGGACCTAATTGGGATTGTACCTTTGTAGTGATTCTACAGAAAATAGCCCATAATATTGAAGCGGGAAGAAAATTCAATATAGATTGTAAAATTATTTGCAAATTTAAAAAATGTAAAAGTTGTGATTGCATAAGTATTCAAGCCCACTGCTACGAAACCCCTAAATTAGTCCTGGTGCAAGCAGCCACCATCAGAAGTCACATAACTAGTTGAATTGAGTCAATCTGTGTGCAAATAAAGTGTCACATGATCTCAATATAAATACGCCTGTTCCTGGAAGACCATCATGAAGACCAGGCAGCGGGACAAAGTTCCAGAAAAGTGTCCTAAACTTTGAACATCCTGCAAAACACCAATAAATCCATTATTTTAAAAAAAGAATATGGCACAGTCACGACTTTGCCTAGAGGAGTACGTCCAGCAAAAATCAGTGACTGGGTAAAGAGGGGATTAGTCAGAAAAGCAACCAAGAGGACAAGAGTAACGCTCAACATGATGCTACCACCACCATGCTTCACTATGGCAATGGTGTTGTCAGGGTAATGAGCGGTGTTGGGTTTCAGCCAAATGTAGCGCTTTGTGCCAAGGCCATAACGTTAAATTTTTGTCTGATCAGACCAGAGAACCTTTTTCCACATGTTCGCAGAGTCTCTAATGTGTCTTTTGGCAAAATCCAAACGGGATTTCAAATGGCTCGCCATATATAGTCTTTAAAAAAATTGCTAATTAGCAGTTAACAAAGTGGAAGAGGCACATCAAGTTTCACTATGGGTCATTTTCCTTCCTTCACAGACGACAGAACGTTCGAGGAGCTCACGCACTCAGACCTGTACATGGATGACGTGGCGGATTACTACGAGAAGGCGGCCAGCATGACTGACCTGTCCATGTCTTACATGCGTGAGGACAAGCACACTCGAGTCAACCTGCTCAACCATAACATCCCCAAAGGCCTGTGTGCTCTCTGCAGTAAGTCCCACCAGCGACGAGAGACCGTCTACGGCTGCCTTGAGTGCTCCTCTGGTGGGCAGAAGTATGTGCGTCTACACGCCGTGCCGTGCTTCGACCTGTGGCACAAAAGCTTACGGTGAGGACTCCACCTGCTGAAGAATTACAGACTGTGGACGTCGATTATATTTAGAAAAGATCCAGGATTAGGACAGCACCAGGCATCTTGTACTTAAAAATTCCATGTGTATCATCAGTTCAATTCAATTTAAGTTGTATAGCATTTTTAACAAGCTTTGCAGAAATCCAGATGCTTAATGAACAAGCCAGAGATGGCAAGAAGAAACTTCCTTGAGAGAAACCGGGAGAGGAATCAGACTCAAAATGGAACCCGTCCTCTTCTGGGCGACACCAGATAGTGGGATTATAAATCATTACTGTATACAGAGGAAAGGAAAACAGAACTGAGTATATTTACAGGATGTTCATTATGTAGTAGATGAGCGCAGGACGGTCTTTATGATTACAGCAGCAGCTCTTAGGTACAAATCTACAATATCCAACTGAGATTAAACACTGCAAAAGGCGGAACTTGGGCGTAAACTGGTTTTAAGGAAGTGCAAATCTTTAAGGTGTACATGTGGGACCATCCACAGCAGCAGCAAAAGTTCTTCTTTTTGAAATAAAAAAGGTTGAAAACAGAGATTCAGTATTACATCTAGTTCAGGACTAGACTTCAGCCTGTTAAACACAACCTCACGTAACTGCCATTTATAACAGTCTGTTCTTCATCTTCATCTTTCAGAATGAAGAACAAATTTTGAAAGGTCTTCACTAGAACTTGTTACTAGAACAAAGGTGCTCATCATATTGTTTACACACCAGTCCAGATCTTTCTCAGATATCGTATGCAGGACAGTAGATCCTCTTACACTCCCATGATCACCAGCTGCTGGTGTCTCCATCACACACACACACATGGGTGGGTAAATAATTAAGCGATGGTGATGAATTAACCAGTGGATCATGTGAGGTCAGGGCAGGAAGTGGGCGGTCTGATTTCAGGTGAGAACTGGGTCGTGTTTTTGTTTCCACTCCGAATTCAGGGCAGGTTTAACAGCGAAAGCCCAAACAGGGGAAAGGTTACTAAAGTGAGCATCAGAGACCGGTTACCTACACCAAGCGGAACCTCCTGGAACCAACGAGGTGTCTGCGTGGGTCCATAAGAAATCTCAATTTGTCTAGAACTAAGTTTGTGATCAAACTGCTGAGAATAATGAACATTGTTGATTATTTTCCTATAACAGCGTGACACTGGTTTATTCCTTATAAAACACACTTTAATAGTGTAACTTCTAGAGAAGATGCAAAATTCACATAAATATAATTTTCCTTATGTGTGAGTTATTCAAGTGTTTTTAAACTTCATTGCTGCAAATTTGGTCTTCGTTTACATTTGAGCACTGAAAAAATGTTAAAATATGAAATGTTATGATATTTTAAAATATCCACAGACAGCCTGAACACATCTGCAATAGAATCATTGACTTTTCCACTCTGAGTGTTAGTCAGACCACACCGGAAAAGATGACCATGTGTGCAAGCTGCTTTTTTTTTTTTTTTTTAAATAAATATCATTCTTGGCTATTTATAATTTCATTTTTGGAGTGTGAGTGTTGTGCTGTAATTCTCGGTGTTGGCTGAAATGAACGCAGCGTGTTAGGTTAAGCCTGAAATCGTGTTTACTGCTCATTCAGGGGAGTTTGTTGTGTATTGTGTCAATGTTTTATTTAGTGGTCGTGTCATTTTTTTTTTTAAATACTAATAAACATACAGTTGGCTGATTAAGCTTTGCTGACTTATATTACATAATGCAGCAGGATCCTGCATCACAGTGGGTTTTTGGTTAAAAAAAAAAAATAAATAAATAAATAAAAGGCTCCTTATATGAAGTCGGTCCAACAGCAGGGCTGGTAGTACCATGAAATATACTTGACAGCTCCACCTGGTGGTGAAATACTGTCAGTACATCTAACGTGCAGTGCAAAAGTTTGCACACCCCATGGTTTCCAGGTGGAAAAGAGTAAAACGCTCCTGTTTTGCAGTTTATATATGTAACAAAAGAAAATACAGTTTGAAAAGAAAATAATCAATAATTCTGCATCCTTCAGCATGTGTAGGACACTTCTAGATAATGCAATAAAGAGACACTAATACAAAATAAAAAGGTATCATTTTATACAGTGGGTGCAAATAAAAACCTAATATAAAATTGTGACATTGAAGAAATGCATATCACATAGTAATAGTATAAACTGATGTAGACAAACATTCAGTAATATTTTCACTAATGTTTATTGGGTAAGTGATCGTATCGCTGTGTGTATATGCTGATTCGTTACACTCAGTGCAAGGACACTGAGCATGTTTCATTCTGCAAATACATTCATTCCAGATTCCTCTTTGCTTGCACATGTAACTCATGGCCTCAGAGGAAGGAGATAAGAAGCAAGTTACGGAAAGAAGGTAAGGAAACAACGAGACACCCCTAAGGGTGTGCAAACTTTTGCACTACATTTATTGCTGGCTTGTAGCAGGTTGTGAATCCAAATCAGGCAGAAGAAAAGAACAGCCAGGGGGAAAAAAAAAGACAATGTCTTCTCTCCAGTACTTTATTCTTTATAAAAATAATTACCAACATTCTGCATGAACGACAAAAAAACAGCACATATACAGTAGGCCTCGAAATCTCAGTTAAACTTATTAACTGCACACACACACACACTTCTCAATCTTGCACACCACAAACACACGAACAGGTCTGATAACACTAATAGTCCAGCTTAAACAAATAAGTGTCAGGTCATAAATAAAGTTTGCATTAGAAAAGAAAGGAGCAAAAAGTAGAATTTTTCCATAAAATCTGAAATATTTGTGTTAAAGCACGTCGCACAAGGAGAACAGGGAATGTTGAACGGTGGTGAGATGAAGGTCATGAAAATGTCTCGTTCTACCTGCTGTACACTGATTCTGAAACAGCCAGGCATTAAACAACTATACTGATTCATTCATTCATCTTCAGTAAGCCTGGTCAGGGACACAGTGGATCTGGATCCGGAGTCTATCCCAGGAATACTGGGAGCGAGGCAGGAATACAACCTGGATGGGACTCCAGTACATCGCAGGACACCAAGCACACACATATTTGCACCTTGAGGCAATTTAGCTTCACCACTCCACCTACTGCCGTGTGTTTTGGGAGGTGGTAGGAAAAAAAAATGCTGTTTTTTTATAATGCAATAATACAACTGGCAGGCCAGAGATAAATAATGCTACTTGTTGCTCCTTTTAAAGGGCTTTCCTTCACCATGCACTATTGTAACTAAAACCATAACCATGTCTGTTTGGCATTCATTACACTTCCAGTTTGGAAAAAAAACAAACAAACAACAACAAAAAAAAAACAATACTTGCATTACAAATATAGGATGTAATCCAAATCGAATATATAAAAACAGGTATCTGCTTTGTCATCACACACTCATCATACTGCACATACCTCAGTAATGTCTCATTTCAGGCACACACACACAAACACACACACACCTCCAGTAGCACGCAAGTAGTGTATTTTAGTAAATCTATTTGTCTCTTGTAGATTTAGAAAAAATTGCAGACAAAAAACCATCGTCAAGGCACTCTGGACTTAACCGCACACAATAAATACTGCTGCTTTCACTGCAATCCGCAGCTCAGGTACCGTAAATTCTCACATACATTCACTTCAGTCACTGCCTGTGATTGCTATGAAAGAAAAACAAACATTTTATATCCAACTGAATTAAGATTCACACACTCGTGTGGGAATAAATACGTAATTTTCTTCCTCCTCTCCCCCCCCTTCAAACTTGGTGGTAATAGAAATACTACAATAGGTTCAATGGGAAAAAAATTTGACAGCCCTGCTAAAAAATGACCATCCTTCACATCTTTACATTAGTGTACATTCGAATACTCCTTTAAATCACATCTCCAAATCAAGAGCCTAACACACACACACACACACACAGGGGTGATAAGTCAATTCTAGGAATGACAAATGCTTGATTAACAAAGAAGCTAGAACCAAAAAAAAAACAAAACAAAAAAAACCTCCATGTACTGATTACGTGGCTCACCGTCTAGCCCAAACCTTCATCCCTCTGAACCCACACACACACACACACACCTGTGATTTAAACACCAGCACCCGTCTAAACAAACCGGACGGGGGCGAGGGTAGAACAGAAGCACACAAGCAGATGTCTGTAGAGTATTGTGGAGGATGAACGTTGTGTGGTCCGGTGCTTTGGTCAGGTCAAGTTCAGTTTTTTTTTTTTTTTTAATTTATTTTTTTGCCCTCCTACTGCAGCAGCTTCTGATTCAGAATCTCCCAGATCATCACTTTACGGAAATATGGCATGTGACACTGCGCAGAGAGAGAAACAGGCAATGGATGCAATCCTTTACAAATCTGTGGTGCCTTTTAGAAACCACGAAATGGCTCAATCCAGCTGACAATTTTCACTTTTTTCAGCATTACCGTAAATATCAGTGCATCCTTAATAAATATAGTTAACTGATATTTACTATAGACGGGATTAATTTTAGCTACATCAGAAACACATTGAAAGAGGGTGCTTTGTTAAGCAGAAAAACTGACTCGAGATCAGTCCAAATTCATACGTCAACTGGCTCTTTCGCTATTTATTGAAGGACAATGAAGACTTTTTTTTTTGGTGATAACTTATAGTAGAGTCTAGTGCTAAAATCCTGAGCTCCTGTACAAAGTGTGTAAAGGCTGTCAGCCTGAAAATGTCCATGTTCTTTTTTTTTTTTTAAATGTGAAACAAGGATTTTTTTCAGGGTTTTCAAGGTCATAACAAAAATGAATGTTTAAGCTCAACAGAGGTCATAAGGTTTTGGCATAGAGAGAAAATGCAGTGGAAAGGAACTGGGTTCGATTACAGCTCCGAGTCTAAAAGTCAAAAGCATCTTCATCAACCAGCCATGTATGAAAATAACATGCGAATAAATAAAAGAGCAGCATTGTTTTGCGCTGCAGGACTGGCATGTAGTACATTTTTAAGACCATGTTTGGTGTGTATGCGTCAGTGGAGCTAATCAAATACTTTTAGTGTCAGTTACAGTGATGTGGTTGTTACTGTTCTCCATCTGCTAGCTAGTAAGACATTGTTTAATCCAGATCCTATACCCCTGCTCCTCTGTTAGACTAGAAATGGGTGAAAAGCTTATTATTTACAGGCCAATATCAGATGTGTGTGTGTGTGTGTGTGTGTGTGTGTGTGTGTTACCTGTCTAAAGGTAAAGGGGCGTCCACGTGCGATGTAGTCAGCATACTTGCACACAAACACACCACAGTCACTTCCGTTCTTCTGCTGAGGAACCTCCTATAATTTTTTTCAGAAATTTATAAGTATTAGTACGTTAAAAGTAAAATAAAATAAGAAAAAAATTAAATATAAAAAAAGGAAACAATAAAAATAAAAGTTCCTGCTTAAAGCTTACAGTGGCTCGCAAGCTGGTCACTGTCCATTTTAAGATTTCCAGATCTTTGCTTTTCTTGACCTCGTACTCCTCTTTAATGTACATCCTACAAAAAAATTTTTTAAAAAAAGGTCAAGCAATCAGTCAGCCAAGGTGTGCGAGTTGTTTCCATAGAAACTGAGCCAGGCCACTCACAGTATTAGGTTACAGATGTCATCATGCCTCTGACCCATGGAGTCGTATGACCTCACGGACTTCGCTCTGAAGTCAACAACCTTGAGACCAGAAAAAAAATCATACTTTACAAAAAATAAAAATAAATAAACGGCTACATTTTACTCTTATTAATCAGAATCCAATCAGCTCATTCTTTAAAGCTATAACCAAGCAATTTTGCAACCCAGAATGTGGGAACATTTACAGAAAACGACTCACGGCGAGAGACCAGTGGACCCCCAGGTGCAGGGGAATGAGGATGATGTCGTAGAGGAAGAGGTCGACAGCCTTGGTCCAGCGGCGCACCGCAGCGTGGCCGCCCCCATGCAGCTTAGGGAAGAAGAAGGTGCTGAAGCAGTACACCTTCCTCCCGCCTAATTCCTGCTCCGTCCGTGCCATCACCAGGTTAAGGTAGAAATTAATCACCTGACAGACCGACAGAGAGAAAGGATTAACGTACTTCTATACAACTCTAACAATAATCATTATATTCCATTATACCACAGCATTACTGAATTCTCCAATCTGATTGGACAGAAGGTGTGCATTACTTTCGCATAACAGCACGGCTCAAGAGTATTCCCGGCCGTAACATGAGCGATAGATCAATATTATTGCTCTTTCTAATATGTTATCATTTCCATAGTAACAGCTTGTACACAGAGCCTTGTATGGCAGACACACCACATGGATCATACTTTATACAAAATCATACTTTAAAAAAAAAAAAAAAAAACTCCCACAAGTTGTTTAACAAAGCAAAATGTATAATCGTTGATGTGGTGATGTTTTCGGTTTGGTTATTTAACATTTATGAAAGGTCGTAAGTTGTAAGTGCTTTGTAACAGTCGTGGTGCAGCACAGGAAAATCTTCAGGACAGGAGTTTACACTTTCTGGTTTCTCGGTAAAATAACAAGCTGTGTTTTTTGAGAGAGAAAGAAAGAGAGAGACAGACAGACAGACAGAGAGAGAGAGAGAGAGAGAGAGAATATGACTGTTTATCGCAGCTGTAACGTAGGTTAGAACAGGAACCAAGTTGTCTCTTGGATGTTCCACAACATTAAATCTAATTATAACAGTTACAATGCATGATGTGTCTCTCATTAGTAAATTAAACATTCTAATCGCTGGCAAATCGCTGTGGGATAAGCAGAATAACAAGCTCCAGAGCGTGCTGTTATACAAAAATAATCCACTTCCCACCTGGCATGCATTATTTTCATATAACCGCACGGACGGTTGAGTGTTATTCCTTACAAAACAGCAGCTCTAACAATAGTGCCACCTTTAATTCATGTATGTGCTCGTTCTAAAACATTACATATGCTATAATGAAAAATTGTAGTCTTTGAGAAATAAAACACTCCAGGACATGCTGTCATTGGAAAATAATCCACTTCAGCATGGAAACAGTAACTCATACACCACCGAGTCAATGATCAGCGTCCTACAACAGCAGCCGCTCAAGTGTTTTATTCTTTAAATACTTAGACCAATATACATATTTTACACTCGCGTTATCATGACTCATGACAACATGTCATGGTTTATTAATTTATTAATTGTACCTCGTCGTTGAGCCAGCTGCACTCCTGCAGGGTTGCCAGATCTCTCTGTGTGATGCGTAGTTTGAAAGCGCTGCTCAGGACTAGGTCAGGATCTCTCTGTGCGAGAGCAGCACTCACCTCCTGCTGCATCTCCTGCAATGCATCGCATCACACACACACACACACGCGCGCTTTAGGTTCTAATCAAGACCCAAACAGTGTATAGGATGGACAGTAGAAGAAAAGGCGTAGATTAAACAGTACGAGATGTCGTTTTTTAATGACTATAAAATTGCAAAGCTACGATATAAGAGGAATAAAACACTTCAAAATGTGCTGTTATAGGAAAATAAACAACTTCGGGATAGTAACAGGAACGCCCGTTCAGTCACTGATTATTTTCCTATAACAGCACATCCCAAAGCGTTACGTGTATTGTTCTGTGGGATAGTTTTGGGGAGTGCAGCTTTACCTTGGTCAATCTGGGAAACTCCTCCTCTAAGTGCTTCCCTGCGTCAAAGACAGGTTCAGAGCGGGTCTGCACTGCCGGCTGGCACACTGCAGCAGTCTCTCTGTCCTTCAGGTTCAGCCGGGTTTCTACCTCGACGGACAGATCCACCTCTAAGGGCTGGCGAGATGGACGGAGACAAGGAGAAAGGAAAGGAGGTGCAGACGTCAAGCCAAAGCACTACTCATGGATACTGTTATATAGTGGGATCAAAGTATTGAAAATACTGTGTGTACCCTGGTTTTATTCAAAGGTTGGTCTGGTTTCTTCCTCCCAACATCACTGACTGGTGCACTGCAAGTGACAAAAAAGCCTCTTAAAAAAATGCTTGAAAATAATGCATATGGGGAAAAAAAAGGATTTTGGAAAACAAGGTAAAAAAAATTACCTGTCTTTTACATGATTTATTAAAGTGGAATTCCTCCACACTGGTGCATGGGGGTTCACTATGAATACACAGAATACAAATTAATACACGGTAGCATTAACCAGTATGCTGCATGTGTGTGAAGAAGCAAGAAAGGTTTAGTTGAACTCACCTTTGATTGGCATAGGTTTGCTGATCTCAGGAGTAGTACGGCCATGGGGAAAAGTAGTGCTAAAAACAGTTAGAGCTGTTAGTGAAGTTTCTCCCTTTTCTCTTCTGCAGACTCACGATGATTCAGGTGTGTGTGTACGATCATGCGGTACAACCATCTATGCTCATTGGTCACGGCGAGTAAGGAGAAAAACCCACAGAATCGATGCGGTTCTCAAATCGAATTGCATTGTGAAACGAATCGAGATCACGATTTTTTTAAATAGTTTTTTCTCCCCATGCAGCACTAATTGTGACTGTATTCTTTTAATAAAAATGGCTTCATGTACATTGAACAATAAACAAGAAATAATACAAAGTGATCATTTTGCATGTTCGTACATTGGCGGTTTTACTCGTCCGAACGGCAGCGGTTTATTCTTCGAGTACTTCTCAGACACCATCTCCACCAGCTTTCTGTAATGCTCTCTGTTGCTTTCCTTCAGGGCCTAAAACACAGAAGGATGCGGAGGGATTCCATATGAGCGTGCAGTTTAAGATAATACAGGGAAAGCAAGCAGCGAACCCTTTAACTGTTTAAAAAAATAACTAAAATCAATCAATCAATCAATCAATCAATCAATGAATCTCTGCAGACCTCATCTGTACAGTTATATTTCAATGTGCCCTATATTTTGCATTTAAGCATTTTATATATAAACGTTTATTATAATAATGTAAAATGAAAACATTTATTACTAACTAAAATTGATCATTAAGATGCTTGTTAATGTAATATTTAATCTTTAATTAAAATGTGTATAAAAATATTTAACATTGGTTATGGCTAATTACTGAAACTTCCCACTTGAACACATTTCATTTAAATTGTCATTATATTAAAATTGACATTATTTACAGGCCCACTTATTATTATTATTATTATTATTATTATTATTATTTTTATTAGTTAAAGTCTGGATTAAACCCATTCTGTTCAAGTGATCAGTTATAAGAACTCAAGAATAAATATAAGAACTAAAACGTAATCGATTACCACCTGATTATATTTCACAGATCACTTAAAGCCCATGGGTTTAAAAAGTATGGTTTCTGCCTGCCTCGTGTTCCCTACCTCCTCCACGGCGAGGCAGGGTTTGTGTGCGCGGCTGGGGGGATCCGCCTCAGGGAGGACAGGGCGTGACGGCAGCAGGTGCAGTGACCTTCTGTGCGGACGTTCTCTCTGCCTGTCCTGATTTCCCATAAATAACACCGATCCGCTTCTATAGAAGAAAAAAAATAATCATACATTCTTAATGTATTCTTTCAGCATACATTTAAAGTAACATTTCTGCAATTAAAAGCTATCATCATGCTGATATAATCTCAGCACCGTATACAGGGATGCGCTGACCGTCTCGTATACGTGCTCTGAACACGTCACGCTTGACGCGACACAGATCTTGCACTTGAGTCTTGGACACTAACTGATACTCATAGTAACTTTAATATCAGTCTTGTTTTGAGAATGAAAAAGAAATGAGATTGGTGCATTCCTGAAACTCTGTATACTCACTCAGGTTTCCTGATCAGGGGCTGGGCACCTACGCAGAAGTTTGGCACGCTCCTCTCTTTGCCACTCAGCCCCATTTCTCTCGGTTTCTCTGATGAGATATACAGAAAAATTAAGCAACATTCTCCTTAAGGCATTCAATGAAAAAAATAAATCCACCTTGAATGACTTGTGTATTAAAGGGATAGTTCACCCAAATGTTAAAATTCTGTCATCAGTTACTCACCCTCATGTCGTTCCAATCCCATAAGACTTTCGTTCATCTTCAGAACACAAATGAAGATGTTTTTAATGAAACCTGGGAGATTTCTGTCCCTCCCCAGACAGTCCATGTAACCAAAACTTTCAAGCTCCAAAAACTTCATTGTGCATCGTAAAAGTAATCCATGTAACTCCAGTGGTTTAATCTCAATTTTATGAAGCAACACGAATGTTTTGTGTGTGCAAAAAAACTAAAATTAAGTCTTTATTCACAAAATATCTTTGCTTCTGTATAGATCGCTGACTCCGAACACACACGCATCGTGGCTTTCTCGTGAACGCACGTCAGAGATGTATGCGTAAGCGATTATATTTTGTGAATAAAGACACACAAAACATTCGTGTATGGGATGCTGTACACAAACCGAGTCACATAGAACAATCTTTGTAACAAAGATGTCTGCAGATTTCGACATAGAGGAGGACTTGCATTTTTTTTTGCCCAGCCTTACGTATTCAAACCCGAATATACAGACCAAGAACTAAGAGAAATGGAAGAGGCTGCAACACAACCACAGCCAGAAGCTTCTGTAAGACAGAGCAATGAAGCACCATTTATAAAAAAAAAATAAACCAAGATCTAAAGCAAAATCAGCTTATCAATGTAATGAACGAAGCTTGCATACAGCGTCCCTCTTCCTCTGCTGTAAACAGTGCAGCGCTTAGAGTCCAGTTGTATCGTGAGAATGTCCACTCTCGCGTCAACACAACACGCGTGCGTCGTGGTTCTCTTGTGAACACGCGCCGGAGATCTATGCGTAAGTGAAGACACTTTGTGAATAAAGACGTAATTTTAGTTTTTTTGCACACACAAAGCATTCGTATCGCTTCATAAAATTGGGATTAAACCACTGGAGTCACATGGATTACTGTTACGATGCCTTTATGAACTTTTTGTCTCCCAGGTTTCATTAAAAACATCTTCATTTGTGTTCTGAAGATGAACAAAAGTCTTATTAGTTTGGAACAACAAGAGGGTGAGTAACTGATGAAAGAATTTTGAATTTTGGGTGAACTATCCCTTTAATCTTTACAAGAAACATGTGATCATCAAAATCCAAGATTTATTTTGTAAATAAATTCTGAGCTTTTGTGGTATAAAACTGCAGTATTGATAGTGGTGCAGTTGGATTTAGCGCTCTCTTCATCTCTACCTAAAGATGCAGCGGCGCTTTAGTACTTAACTTTTCTCGTCCGTACACTCTACTCAAACAGATCAACTTCCAAAGCGTCAACTTCCACGCTAATACCGCCGTCAATACTATTGCGCTCATCATTTCTTACACTAACTAACCAAACCGAGTCACTGTTGCA